>JAOQMR010000211.1:11138464-11166747 GCA_027563865.1 Erythroxylum pelleterianum
GGATTTGTTTCCGATTCGATTTCGCTTTGGATTGGATTGTTTGCTTTGATTCCGTTACGTTTGTGCTTCGGAGTTGGAATTCGGAAACGGGTCCCAACAAAACCATTTTGACTTTTATAAATATTTGGGTGGTCATGATGCATTACTAAGCACCAATCTTGATCTATGATTATAAATTGTTTAATTGGAGAATTAAAGATAAACTAAAAAGAGTTTTAATATAGCTAGTTCTAATTATGAATTAGAATTATAATTTATAATCATTTTCAATATATTTGGGAATTTAATGGGTCTCATATAAAGAATGGGTTGAAGAGAACAAAGATATTTTATCAAGTTGGATTTGAATGTAAAGTTTAAGAAACTTTATAATTAAATATGAGATATTTAATAAATAAGGATCAATATTAGATATTAGATATTAATAATAATATTAGATATTAGATCATTCTTGGGCATAATTGATATTTAATTAGAATCATTTGTATTTCTAATTAAAATTTAATTGAAATTAGAATTTAATTTTAAATAAATTACTAAAATGTCCAAAACTATTATAAATAAGTTTAAGCTCTAATGGATCTAACACTTCTCGCTTAATTCTCTTTGTAAGAGTTACAGAATTTTTTCAACTTGTTCTGTGGATACCGTTCAAGGCTGGACATGTATGCGGCTACGATGATTGAGATATATTAGTTTTGAAAACTGTTCGGAAATGGAGGACATGGTTTTAAAATGTGCTAAAGAAAACAAATATTGCAATGTTAAGCAGACAAAGAATGGAGTTAAGATCTCTTATTTCTAAAGCCAGGTATTATCAAAATTTTTCTTTAAGGTTACAATGGGTGACACTCTCGGCTTTGTGTCGAGGAGAGTGTGAAGCAGGTTAAACAAACCATTATCGTTTATCCATATAGTTAAGCCTAGGTACTTAATTGTATAATGCTCTATTATGAGTATCAATTCTTAACATAAACTAACATGTTTTAAAAATTTTCAATTTTCAATTTGTTCTAAAATTTTACGACATCTTAGTTGATAAAGCAAACACATGCAAGAGATACTTTTAATTTGAATAAAACCACAGGGGCCGGTCGAAGTTTAAAACAACAATAGGAGCCTGTTAGGCGATAGGACCCTGTTTAAGCAATAGGAGCCTGTTAAGTGATAGAAGCCTATTAAGCGATAGGAGTCTACTAAAGGATAAATCTAGTTTTGACAACTTAAAACAAAAGGAGCCTGTTAAAATGAAAGGAATCTTTAGCCAGTTGAAAACAGAAGGAGCCTGCTATAAATGTGAAAGAGCCCCTTGTTGAAATGAATACACACACAATATAATACAGAAATAAAAAAATTAAGACAAGAGAGAGAAGGGTACAATCGATTTATACTAGTTCAACGTACAACTCAAGCTTACATCTAGTCCTCAAGTATCCAACTTGAGTGTTTCACTATAAAAAAAGATCCTTCAAGAAGGAAAATATTTATCTTATGATTTTATTTCCATTTAAGAATTAGACCGTTAATAATATAAGGAAATAAATTCAATTTAATTTTTTTATTGTCTTCTTCAAAACCATTAATAAGCCTAACATTAGTAGCAAACTTGTATCCCTTCGAGCTAAGCTTTTATAAAGAATCTGCAACGCCTATTTGATGCTCTTTAATTCCAAATAAAATCAATCATATGATGAGTTAGGGGTTATTTTATACATATTTATCAATGAAAAATAAAATTAGATTTACAAATTTAATGAGGTGAATAAACATTAATTTTGGTAGATAGAATTGTTAAAATGTCAGTAAAAGTAATTGCGATGTCTATTTAAACTTTTTATTTTATTGAGCATAGTAATGTATATCGATGCCAGCAAGAACAAATGAGAAGTGCTGTTACATAGGTGGACATTGGCTCATCAACTTCTCCGAATTGCATCAAGCTAATTATTCTTCAAGTCTACAAAAAAGTAGGTATTATTAGTAATGGCGCAAAGACGTTGAAAAGAGCATAAGGCCAACAAAACTACTTACGGTTGGTAATAAACTTCAATCAGACCAGAAGCAGGGTCGGCAATGTGTTCAAAAGCCTCATTTGACAAATCAAGAGCACGGTTTCTCTCCTTACAACTTGGGCAAATTTCTACGATCTTCACTTTAACCCACTTATTTTTGCAAGGATGTGGAGTTCCCATATTGGTTCCTCCTGTGCAAAATACCCAATAATATCTCCCACAAGCTGCACCCCCATCGAATAGGTCTTCATTTGCTGCTGCTATCCACACACCATCTGTCACGAACCATGAATCATCTGAGCCATGTGAGCCATCCGACATGGCAATTAAGAGTGAGTCAGCAAATCCCATGGGAAGGCCGTTACGTGAGAAGAGGGTGCCAGTGGTCTTGAAGGATTTCGTGTGGGGCTAGCTGCATGTTCGACATTCTTTCTGTTGAGTGTCTGTTATTTTTCTGTTAAGCAATACTTTATAAATAATCTTAGGGATGTACTATGAGGATATGAAAATTTCCAGAATTGGCTAAGACCTCTCCTTCCCCTCATCTGGGTACCCCTGTACCAGATTTTCTTTCTTTCTCAACCCCTCTGTTTATCAACTTTCCCTGTAATAGCAATGTCATCCTGTTGCTGTCACTGAGAATTTATCAAGGAAATCTTACTCCCTATTGTTGTTCGGTACTTTGTCAGTAGCAATCTTTACACCATCATCGGCAAATCCGTTACACTTAGAAGCTGATAAGAACAGATAACAAAAACCATGTGATGTGAGTGACTTGGAGCTCACTGGTTTATTTTTGTAGATATCGACAGTTTGTATTTGCAGAATACTTACGAACATATGGAGGCGTATAGAAGGAGGCCACCCCGTAAGCGCCTTGAGGTAATGCCAGCGACCAAAAGTTCAAACTCATGCATATTAACAGCGTGATGGCCGCAATGACATTTTGAGATCGCTGACTCATAATTTTTCAGAAAGTAGAAACAGGGTGATCGGGGTGGCTAGGCTAGCTGGTATTTAATTTATGAGATCTATCGAGTATAGGAGAGGCAGGAGTGTGTTTTAATTTATAAAGTTTTTTGGTTGAAGTTAAGAAAGTATGCAGATGTTATTTCTTGTAGCGTCGTTACATCTTAGGTCTTATACATTTTGGTTTCTGTGCGTAAAGTACAATAATGGTAGACTTTTCTGCTCCTTGTAAAGACTTGTACCGTAAGTTTAATATAATCTTACGCATCATCCTTTTGTGATTTCTCCACAAGCATTGAACATGGGAGTGTTGTGATTTCTACAACTTAAATTAGTCAATTATTATATGTAAAAAGGTTGCCCACAAGCATTGAACATGGGAGTGTAGTGTTGAGTTCCCAACATCCCTTGTTTTTTCCTTTGTTTGATTTAAATACTGCTTATGCCGGATATGAAATACCTAGTGAAATAAAATGGTTATTTAGAAAAGCCAAAGCACTTCTTTTTCACTTAAATAAAATCATTATTAGTGATTTTATATAACCATTATTATATCTATTAAACTAATGAAAATTCCAATCTTAAAATTTTGAATAATGCAAAAAAAAAATTCTTATTGCCTATAATTTGAATCTGTCATATAAAAGGAAAGAACGTCAAAAAAAGTTTGCAGCTATCTTGATTAAGGTTGGTTAAGTCAAGGATGGAACATATAGTATAAGCATGTCATAAAACTATAAAAGTAGTAATTATTTTTGAACATTATAATTATAAATTTTTTAATATATAAAAAATTCGTTTGAATTAAAATAATAATGTATTGTATAAATAAGGAAGCAAGTAGACCATAAAAACCAAAGGAGAAGGAAATCAAACATGACCAACATGTAAGGTAATATAGGTTTAAAAAATGAAAATAAATACAGCTTCAAAATGATTGGTGTAAATAGATCTTTTTTATTTATTTATAAGGTTTTATAATTATTAGACAAAGTAAAATTTTAGCCTATGATTTTGATGATTAAAAGATATATTATTATTTATGAATTTGCTTTTGATCATATTATTAGTTTTAATATAATTGAATTAAGTAATATGTAAAAGACTAACAGGACGTTTGGTTTACCTGTAAGAACAGATAAGGAATAAAATAATGATTATTTAGGAATAAAATAGATGAGGAATAAAACAGAATATGTATTATTTAGTTTGGTTTATTCCTAAGGATTTGTAACGATGATACAATGTCAATGTTTGATTTGAAAACATAAATTTGGAATGACAAAGAAATAAATTTATTATTATTATTATTATTATTATTATTATTATTATTATTATTCTTGTTATAATATTTTTATAGCTAAGTAATTATGTGGATTCTTTAAGGATATTTTTTTCCAACATGTCCTCATTTTTATTCCTAACTCACTTGGAATAGATAAAGATAAGGGTGGGGATGGGTTTACTTATAACCCAAACTCAAGGAATAAGAAAACATTTGGATTATATATTTTGTATGTTTTCTTCAACCAAATAAAGGAATAATCTATTACTAAGAATAGATCAGAAATGGAATGGTGATTCCATTCAACCAAACACCCTATAAGTTCAATAGAAAGACAATAAGCAAAAGACTAAATTAAATTAATTGATAAAAAGGGATAAAAAAAATGAGTAAAATGGATCGTGTAACATCCACATACCTCCTCGAAGGATATGCATATGCCACACAAAACAGTACTGAAACAATCCAAAACATGTTAAACATTTCAAAGCACTTCCAAAAACTCAAGCAAACTTACGTTACATATCATTAGATGTTATTTTATAAATAAAACATATCATACATATTGTGTTTATCATAATATATGCCATAAAATTCAAAATCCAACTTGTATTAAGGTTATTACAAACCATTTACATCAAAATACAGTAAGTCTCATTACATTTAATACAACTCAAAAACTCAAACAAAACAACTTCCAAAATAGAACACATTCTTTGTGACCACTATGGCAGTCTTTGTCCCAGTCTTTATATCTTCTTATCAGAACCTACACGGGGGTAAAAACGTCATGCTAAGCATAAAGCTTAGTGGGGAATAACAAAATATGATGTATAATGGCGATTGTTTCTAACAGTCGTCTAACATTCATATATACAGATTCAAACCATATCACAACAATCTTTAATTATTCATATTACAGAGTAATCCAAACATTATGTTTTAAAACAAAATATGATTCATCAATACAGAATACTCTTGCATGAGAAAAAAACTCATAAATATCATAAAAGAATGTACAAGTATCATAATTGAATATCAGAACAGGATATAATCCTTTCATATCAAAATATGACTTGTATTAGATCATAATATGTTTTGTATCAAATTAGAACTTATCTTGTATCAGATCATAACTTGTTTATATCAAAACTGAACATGTATCATAATACAAAACATGTTATCCTGCAAATCCTTTTACAGAAGTGGGTAACGGGGCCAGAACAAGAGATACCTATGATTGGTATCACAGAACAAGAGACACTTATGTCTCAGTAATAGGAGACACCGAAGTGTCAATATCAGGAGACATAGAAGTGTCACAGAAGCAGCTGCAGACCCTTTTAGGCATGCTATTTACCCACGACTAGGACTTGGCAGTTTTAAACAAACCATTTCAGGTTGCCAAATCACATGCAAAAGATGTAGTGCATAACATATGTCTTTATTCCTTTTTTCTCAAATTGAACATATACATGCACATCCAAACAAACTTAACATAACTTATGAGCATAAACACTTGCAATAATGTATCATTAAATGCATTGTGTATTTACACATTACATATAATCACACAAATTTCCAATTTATAAACAATCATAAGCAATTCACATCATATAAACCTTTTGAAACACATTTGTATTCATAAGGACACATTCATCCTTGAGCAAACCATACATTTCAACATTACATACATTCTTTATTACCACACATTCCTTAAGTAATTACCTCAATTAACAATCCATAACTAAATTAATTATTACTCAATTAATCTAACATCATCTAGGTTCATTTTCAACCTCAATTAAGTCCATTTAAACCATTATTAAGTACCTTAACCTTATATAGTCTGACAATTGTATAAAACCGGCATTTTCTCCTTCCTAAGTACTTCCCACGACCGTGGGAATAAGCCTTATAAATCCCACAATCGTGGGATGAGTGAACTGAAGGTTTACTCACCCACAACCTCCAATTTGTTTCCAAAACTTGACTTCTTCACTTCCATTCGACACACTTTGATCAATGTCCATCAATTTCACTTCAATTCTACCTTATGCATGCTTCAATACCTCATCAAATTCATGTCCAAACCAATTCAAAAATCATTCATAAGGTAGCTCACAATACATAATGTGTGTGTGTGTGTGTGTGTGTGTGTGTGTGTGTGTGTGTGTGTGTGTGTGTGTGTGTGTGGACTATCCAATAAGTTAATCATGTATAAACTCTAATTTATTCATTTTAATGGAAATTTATTTAATTTTCAAAAAAATTAAGGATGGATTATTAGTTGAATTCAATAAGTCTTACTATTAAGCAATAAACTCTATTTTTCACATGATTTAGTACTTGAGAAACTACATTTATAACAATAAATTTTCATGCTTGCAAGTATGGATAAAGAAACATATGTATACTTAGTGAGTTTAAAAATACAAAGTAACCCATTAAATGATATTGAAGCAATTCTAGTCAATATATGAAATCCAATTTCTAGCGTACAATAGGATGATATGAGAAGAAAAATAACCCAAACTGTAACTCAATTAATAAGGATAATAACTTAAGCATTATATAATAATTCAAATGCAGGAACTTCACCTATTGAATTTTCTTATATAAATTGACCAATCTAGACAAAAAGAAGCAACAAGTAAATAACTAAAGATAGATAGAAAACATCTTCAACATAAGTTTAAATTAGTGATGTCTTGATAAAATCATGTAATATAACCACTAGCCAAAAATATGTGCAATAAAATAATGGTTGAATTATTCTCCATCCAATCCACATACACTAGAAGTAGTATATGAATATATCAAATTCTGCATTCCACCAATTAAATATCTCATCAAAATCACATGCCTAAAATTAGCTTGCTGCGGCCCACCACTCTTCTAATGTTCAAGTAGAACGAGGTTGCTCAACGTTTTAATTTCCTAACAAATTATCAAGCTTTAACGTCGATTACCAAACCATTAAAATCAATTGATTGTATCATTTTCTTAATTCAAGTTGTAATATGACATATAATTAAAGAGATTATCTATATATATTATATATATATATAATAAAAATTTAAGGTTTATGACATCTTACCTTTCCAAACTTTAATGAATTGAGGACAAATTATGCAACAGTAGAATATGCAACCAATAGAAGGAAGGAGGACCCAGAGTAAGTGAAAAATGAAGAATGTAGTTGAATGCTTTAAACAAGAGTACTAAAGAAGAATGCATGCGTAGCAAAGAAGAAAAGAGTGAGAGAACCACCTAAATCTAGCGTATAACCTACTGTAAAAATGACATCAAACAATGTCATTTTATAGTTTAATAAAAGCAATACTTATATAAAACAACATCATTTTACATTATAAAAGTAGTTGCTTCACAATGTAATATGACATTGTCTTACATAATGATAAAAATCAATTTTTAGGCTAGGTTAGGTCAGGCTTGGGCTTGGCAGTCAAACCAGGTTGAGATTATAGACTTCGGGTCAAGTTTGGGCCTATTTTCCAAGCTTACCCCATCTCTTACGAACCGGAGGAAAGTTTTACAGGAGTAGTCGAAAATCTCAATGCAGTAAGGCCCCTAAATAACACTGGAATAGGGAAAATGATGGTGCTAGATATTGAAGTCCTTTGATAAAGAGCCAAATCCTGGAACATCACCATCATTAGGTTCTTCCTAGATTGAAGACCAATATATCAAGCAATCAACAGATGGGCACAAAGCACCTAGAGAAGAAGAGGATTTTAGGAAGTTTAAACATTTGAAGAAAACTGAGAGAAAGTGAAGCTAGAAGTATAATGGAATATCGGACTTGGCATATATTTAGTTTGCCTATTTTCCTTCAAATATGAAGAGTAGGAATTAGCTTGGATATAATCAAACATGAAAGCATTCCACTTTGGTTAAACACCCACAGTATTCACTTAGAATGCTGGACTATTAAGGGACTTAACTCACTTGCAAGTTATATTAATAAGCCCCTTTGCATGCATGAAACGAAAATCAAAAGAAAACATATAGAATTTGATCGTATCTTTGTCAATGTCAAGATAGAATAAGAGCTTCTAGAAATAATTCCTACAATGAGACTTAATGCAGTGAACTTCTCATTCAATTGGAAAGTAACCCTAAAATAGCAAGGAAATAAATGGAAGGTGAAAGGAAGACTCTTTAAAAGAGTAGACTACGAAGAGTTAATGAATATTGAAAGGAGACAACCAATCTAAATAATGAAAATATGCAAAAACTTGTTGTTGGTAAAAATGGTATCCAACAATTCTCAATAACATCCCAAAACCACAAATATTAAGAAAACATAGAAAGAATCAGTTAAAGAGACACCTATAAAAGGGAATGTAATAACTATAACAATTGAGTGGGACATAGAGTATTTGAAACTAACAAAAAGAGGAAATTAGGCACAATAAACAAGGGTAAGGACCCTAATAATTCCCCCCTCAAAATAATGTTTGTCATAGTATGGATTACTAAGGGTATCAACTGCCTCAATAAACTAACATCTTTTAGAGGTTTTGTTAATAATACAAAACATGTTTTGTTGGTTTATTGGAATCGAAATTGAATCAAGAAAACATCAAACCCTAGGCAATTTTTGGACACTCCTATTAGATCACCAACATCATCATCTTGGGAGAATTATAATGGCTTACAACCCCAATTAAACAAAGGTCAATATGATAGACTCTACTACATAGATGATGCATCTTAAAATGACTTTGATCTAACCAAAATGTAAAATGCATGTGACCTTAATATATGCCTTAAACTTTAACTTTTAAAAAAGATAATTTATTAGAAAAGCTGAGAAATTTGCATTCAACAATGCTGAGAAATTCTTAGTTATTTCAATAATATTCTTCATATAAATGAAGTAGAACGATATGCAAGTCAAAGATACTTCAACACAAACCTAAGGGATTGTATGCATGACATATGAATGATTGATCTAAAGATGGAAGGTTGGTTCTTTTCATAGAACAACAAACAGAACTTAAATTGGATGTTAAGGAAAAAGCTTGATAAAGCACTAGTAATTAAGGAGTGGATAGATTCCTCAAAAGAAAAGTTGTATTTGAAGCTCCTGGAATGCCTGATCATTGTCTAATCATCATAAAGGATAAGGAAATTTGTAGAATTATAAGACATCCTTTTAGATGTAATTATCACTTAGAGGAGGAAGAAGGCTTTACTAAAGCCGCACAAAAGGGTTTACAATAAGAAATTAAAGGGAGTAAGATGTTCATATGTGTAAGATAATTTAGAAAGCATTAAGAATTAACTAAGTAAACTCAATACAAGAAGACAAAGAAGCACTAAGGAGAATATTAAGGCTACAAATCCCAAGATGGACTTAACCCAAGCTTGACTGAACCAAAACCCAAAAGACCCCAAAATCAATAAAAAAATCAACAATGAGGGTTACACTAGAGCAATGGAGATTTTTACTTCAATTATAAGCAAAGGGCTCACTTAAAATAGATCCAAAAGGGAGACAAGAACACCAAGTTTTTCTATAACTCAATCAAAGCAGAGAGAAACACAAACAGAATCAATTATCTAACAAAGCCTAATGATATCAAAGTCTTTACTCTAGATTAACTGAAAGAATAAGCATACAGATACTTTGGTGATACCCCAAGGAAACAACTCAATAACAGATCCACAATCACTCTAATTAAGTATTTTATAAGCAATATAATAAGTGAATATATGAATATCTCACTATGCTTCCTAGTAATAACTCAGTAGATAGAGAGAATAATTTTTTAGTTGAATCCCCAAAAATCCCTAGGACCAAATCGTTCTAATGGTTTTTTCTTCCATAAGCCATGGTCAATGATCAAACATATAGTAATTGACGCAATATAAGAATTCCTTATGAATAGAAATAAGACACGTATCTACTTAAGAAACTATAGGTTTATTTCTTGTTGTAACTTCATTTATAAGACAATCTCCCAAATGTTGGCAGCCATATTAAAAAGGCTCCAAAAACTTGTTGAGCAAGTTTTACCTAATGTAGAACCCTCAATATCTGCTAGTATATGGATTGTAAACTTGTAGTAATTGAGATATTGATCCCATGAGGAATTAGCTAAAACTAAATGAACCTAACTTTGTCTAAGATTTTGAAAAATGTGGTTTAAATAAAAAAAATCAAAAAATTAAGCAATCAAATATGAGCTGCGGGAAATAAAATTCAAAAATTAACATGATCAAATCAAATAAAGCACTTATCCATTTAACAATTGAGTTGTCACAATAAAATAAGAATGATCAATTATGAAAGTATAGGATTCATTATACTGTCATTTTGCTACCTTAATCATTTTTATTCAATCAGTATCCATCCTAGATTTCTGAAGGGTTGATTACTTTCTCTCAAGACCTAATCATTTAACCCCAATTAATAATCCCTAATTGATTCCTAAATTCCATATTTGCAATCTTTTGATTAACAAAAACAGTTCTTAAGCAATCTATTGGATCATCGGGTTCTCACACAAGATCTCTCTTTGTTTGATTATCGATTTGATATTTGTGTGATTTTGTTAAGTCTCATTATCTAAACTAATCAGATTACTATTGACTCACTCTCTCGATGTATTGTCAAAGTATAGGCAAACATAAATATCACAACACCCAAAACATTTAATTGAAATATAAAAAATCAAATCACAAAATGAATCAACAACAAATCCTAATTTGAAATTAGAACATCATCAACATGCACAACATTCTTAATCCCAATTCATACATCAAGATAAGGAAATAAATAAAATAAAGAGAGAAAAAACTTGATTGGAGTGGTTTGGAGTTAGTTGGGCTATTATTGCTCCTCTTTCTCCCTTTTTGCTCTTCCTTACTTCTTTCTCAATTTGGTAAGATAGAGGCTACCTATTCTTTTATATCTTAAGGTTCATTTTAGAGCTTACGTAGGTCATTTTGTTCCAAAAATACCCTCCAAACATTAAAACAGATGGAGAATCTTGTGTCTGGTGAGTGTCTGTAACGACCGTGATAGGGGTGTCATAATCGTGACCCAGGATAAAAACCTTCTGTAATGATTGTGACACTCCTGTCACGATCATGTCACTGGGGGAACCTTCTGTCACAATCATGACACTCATGTCACGATTGTGACCCTGCCTTTTAGCCCAAACATGCCCCCAATTTCCTTCAATCTTCATTTATCTTGTTTCATTTACTAACAAACACATTAAAATACCTCAAGAAATGATTAAGGTCCAACATCATGCCCTAAACCACAACAACAGTTAAAAACATAAACAAACAAGCACATTAACATAATTTTAAGCCTAAACATGCAATAATCATCTAATCAACACCTATAAACATACTAAAACACCTACCAAAATATAATATAAACTACAACTATCAGCACTATATAACATATTTGTAGAATCACAAAGTGCATTCTTAGAGGGCAAATTGATAGGGGATAACCTACTCGAGAATGGCTTAGTGACTATGCTAAGAAAATCTCACCGTTGAACTATGCCTTGAAACTTGATTCAAACAAGGCCTTTAATACCTTTAATTGGGATTTCATTGGGCAATTTTTTTTAAGTTTTTTTAATTTCATAACCAATTTAGAAACTAGATCAAGGAATGTATGTTAACCACTTCATTTGGCATCCTAGTCAATAGAGAGCCCACTAAAATCCTCAAGGGAAGCAAGGGACTAAGTCAAAGAGATCCCTCTTCCTTTACCTCTTTATATTAAGCATGGAGGCTTTTTCCAAACTATTAAACCATAATATATACCTAAACATAAGGTTTGAATACCGTACCAAATGCAAAGATTTTAAACTAACAAATTTATCTTTTGAAGATGATCTTCTAGTCTTTTGCAAGGCAAGTGATAGGTTCTTATATACTATCATTACTACCTTATAAATGTTTAGGGATCTATCATGGCTAGAAGTGAATCATAATAAAAGTCAGATAATCTTGTCACAAAGTGCAATGAAGGAGGTAGAATGGCTATCAGCAATATTTATATTCAAAGTAAAACCATCCCCTAATCATATAGCTTAGGATACCTTTCTCAACAAAGAAGATAATGTGTAGGGATTACATCCCATTAGTGGAAAAAAAATCCTAAAAAGACTAAACTATTGGAGCCACAAGGATCTCTTATAGGCAGGAAGAATGGTACTAATTAAAATTGTGCTAAATTCTCTCCACATCTACTATGCTTCCTAAAAGCATTATAAAGTCGATTAAAAAAAATTATGAAAGCTTTCTTATGGGGTGAGAGAAAGGAAGGGAGAGTAATGGAAAAAGTGAGATGAGATGAAGTTTGTAAGCCAATGGATGAAGGTGGTCTGGACATCATGATAATCAGCCTGACAAACAAAATCTTAATAGCCAAAAACTATAAAGGCTGATTACGAGAAATGAAACGGTCTGGTCTAGTGGATCAAAGCCTATATGTTACAAAATAAGAGCATATTGGAACAAAACTCTAGACGTAGGTGCTCTCGGCTCATATCACAGCTACTCAAAATGTTTTAAAAAAACACTAATTAGCTCAATACAATTGAAAATAGGGAATGCAAAGAAAGCTTCTTTATACTTTGACAATTAAAGTAGACCCCTTACAACAGTTAAACCTCTGAGGGCATATATTGACAATTTTCCCATAAAGTGTTGGATTTGAGGTATGGATTCAATGGAATAGATGGAGGAACTATCCCTTGGAGCTATCACATATAATACCAAATTATTACCCCTAAGAAAGGGTGGAAGATAAGTACCACTGGATAAGACACCCCTCTATGAAATTCACTATCAGCTCTTACAAGGAGCTATTCAGGGTAAGAGGAGATAGGGTTATATGGCATAAAATCATATGGAACAAAGCCCTTACTTCAAAGGCTTCATTCTTGTTATGTTCAGTGATGAAGAATGGATTAACCAATAAAGATAAACTACACTCCCTAAACATCCAAGACATCTGTGTTCTATGCAATTTTGAAAGGGAAATAGTTGGCCACCTATTCTTCGAATGTAATTATACAAGATGGATATGGGAAAAATATGTTGGAAAGCATCAACATGCAAAGATCTCTAATTTGCATGCAACAATTAGTTGGCTTCAAGAAGATAGAACTATTCAAAATGAAGCTAAAACGATTATCACTGTTAACCTAAGCATATGTATGTACAAATTTGGATAGAAAAAAATTATAGAAGCTTTCAATAACTATATAAAAAAAAAGGAAAGCTTACTTCAAGGAGATCAAACAATGGTGAAAAGAGCAGCTCGCCCTCAATAATAAAGCCAGCCATAGTGAGTAAGCATCCTAATAGCAAAGGAAGCATAACCAAAGTCCATTATCCAAGATAAAAAGTGTTAAAGAACTAAGGACAAAATAGTCCTTTTTGGAGTTGTATAAGACACAATGATTAAAGAATTAAACCAGTCTTGTCAGTTAAACTATAAAAACCTTAAATCAACCAATTTTTAAATTTGATTTATCTTAATAATCTGTTATTAAAAATTAACTAATTTTCATAAACCAACGGGTTTTCATAAACTATAATAAACCATTTTATTTTCATTTGTTTCCATCTAGAAATATAATCACCTTATGAATCTTGATACACATAAATACACGAATTATTAAAAGAGAATTATCATTCAATTTTATTAATATAATAATAAGTACGTTAATAGATATTGGTATTTTAATAAAGTTTTTTATTTTTATTTTTTATTTACTATATATAGGTTTTATAACTGTTTAATACCAATTAAACTTTAAACCTTAAAGTTCTTATCTTATCGATTTAATTTTTGGTTCAATTTCTAGAATATTAATAGGACAAGAATGAGTGCGTATTAGAACATTATTCTGCAATCTTCCTCTCGAAAGGTTTAATATATTTTAAACTTAAAAAAATTCACCACCTGGTGATTAAATGTATTTTGATACCTCATCTTTATTGCTTTAGATTTTATTAGGGGAAGGAAGGAAGGAAAAACAATTTGTTTAATTCTTTAAATCTGATAATGGCCATTGTTTTAAATTTGCAACCTTAATTTTCAAGATAACCGGTGTAAAAGTGAAGTTTACATGTAATATGCAAAACACAAGAAATGAAAAACATAATAAAATGCCACTTTATTTTATTTATAAAAAAAGAAACATCTAGAAGGATGAAAACAAAAATCTCGTGCTCAAGAGCCTATGGTGTTAGACATCGTAAAATTTCTTATTAAAGGAAATATTTATATCATCCTTGTTTAGCAAAATAGATAGGTATAAGAGTACATTTATTGCAATATTGCAATATTAATCATATCCTTTTATATTTTTGTTTTTATTATCTCATTTGTTTGATTATTCACATTGTTTTATATTAAATTCTTGAAATACATTATTAATTTTAATCTCCATCAAAATGAACATTATTTTTTAATTTTTTAATTCTTCTGGAGCGAGGAAAGTGTGAAAATGGGAGACAAAATTGATAATAGGTTACATAATTCTGTCGTGTTCTTAAAAATTTTAAATACAGGGTACTCGGTTAACTGATCAGGAGGCATTCGGTTCCTTTGTAATCGAACGACCGTCAAGGCAAGCTACGACAGAAATGGAACCTGTATTTCTTGCAATTACACTGCTGTCCTCTTGGGATTTAGAGAAATAGTCCATGGGAAGCTTTGTAGACTCCATTATGGAGACGGTTATCACATGATGCCGTCAACATGTACCTTCAAGATACTCTGCAATACTCTTACCTCCACTCCTAAATAGCAAATCCCATTGCACAAAATTCCCTATTTTGTGCTGAGTGGGAATTATCAATTGTACACAACCTTTATTTATATTTTACAAACATAATTCAAACCTGTAATCTTCCAGGCGTAACCATACCTTTACGCCTCTCAACCCAAAAAAGAAATCACAGTTGAAATATAATTTCATTTGTGCTCCCGTTTTAATTAGCATATTCTTCTATGGAATCTAACCTCTCCATGCAAAACGAATTCAAATATGTAAATTCCAAATTAAAGCTAAAAATGTATCTTAATCATTCAAATTAAGTTTCTTTGAGAGAAGCATCTAACTTTTCACGTAAACTAATATAACTCAGAAATTTGTCAGTTATAATGAATCCCTCATACCTGAAAGTGGCCTTTTTGCCAACCGTCTATGGCTCCAAAAGTTGAATTTCATTCTTCTCTTTAACAAAACACAAACAAATCCTAAAATAACAGCCATAATCACATACGACAGGTAGTGAACACTCCACAAGATTCCAATCCTGATCCTGCCACCACAATCACAATCGCAATCACAAAAACTCTGTGGGTATACCCTGGCTGTAAAATCGGGATCAAGAATGAAATCAGCAGTCACAGCAGCTTCTTCTAACCAGATAGATGTGGTCTTTGATTTGTATCCAGGCATAGTGGCCATAACTGCAAATACATAAAGACATAAATTGTTTTATTTGATTAAGTTGAAATTTATTATGAAAATAAATATGTATTGAACATGTATCACATAAATTCCAGAATATGATTTAAGACATCTACTTTATCTTTCATAATCATATGCCTCAATGTTTTCCAACTATTATATGTAAATAGCCTTAATCATTCTAGTAAAACTTAGATGCAACCTCCTACTACCATTGTATAGGATAAAGCACTCAAAATACTTCTCCATAAACCTGCTCAAAATTCTGAGGGAAACAGACATTCCATCATTATATGTTAGTCTTAAGATTTGCATATGATATATTATTTTTTTTTACAATTTGAGTAAATACATATGCTAGCTCACATCTCAGTAAAGATATCCGTGCATCATAAAACACTCATAATGAAGTCTTACAAATTATTTTGGATAGCACATAGCAAAATAATAGGATAGCACCAAATGATCAATTGAAAAGTTAGTTTGCGAACCACGCGTTAGGACCGAATTATTTAGCAGGTTTTTTATTCAAGAAGTCTTGATCCGATGTTCCATAACTGTATTACTGTCAGTAATAAATGGAAAAGAAATAGGAAAATTGTTTCCTTATATCAATAGTTGTCTTGCATTCAAGCAAAAATATTTATTAAAATGCTTACCAAGTTCCACATTGAAAATAGATCAAAAGTAATTCATACATAAGAAAACACTCATAACCTAATGCCTTAATATTTTAATTGAAATATAAATCTCTTGTTTATATATACAAGTCCCTAAATATAATAGATAATAGAATTTCAAATATTATCAGAATAAGTTTTAAAAGTCAATATCTAAATAAGAATTGTATAATTTGAAGTAAAAATTATACCTTAAACAATAAGCCAAAGTAACTTCAAAGCAAGAAGGATATGAGTCCGTAGAATTGACTTGACCAAGATGTTCTTAAGTAAGTCCGTAGAATTGACTTGAACAACATGTTCAAATAACTTAAGAACAACGTTAGGAGGGGCAAAATGTAGAGGAGGATTGTTAAAAAGCTTAATAAGTCCTACATCTAACAACAAATTAGAGTGGTTTATATAAAAGAAAATATTCAAAACCTAATGCCTTAAAGTTTTAGTTTCAGATATAAATCCCTTCTTTATATATAAACCACCTCTCTAAATATAAAATTTCACAATGTTGATCAATCATGCAAGAGTCACAGTACATATTTATACAAACTTCCTATTTCAGCTGTTTTAATCTATCAATCCAAAAAGTTAAAAAGTTCTAAAATTTGACTCAAATCTTAAGTCAATCAACTAACTTGAAAAGAAATCATGCCAGGAATTGGATATGAGATACCTTCATATTTTCTTCCTGGGGCCAGCATGCGATGGTAATCAGCAAACCTTCTGCCAGCCTTAGCCTGCAGTTGATATGTACAAAAATGAGCTGTCAACACCATATTTTTTTGGGTAAAATAGGAATATCCCAAGAACCTACAATGGCATGAACAATGCACAAAAGTTTGAACAGGAAACTAATGTTTTTGTTAGAATATATCGAACAAAGTCAAGATTCATAGCAAGTCATAAAACAGCGCCTGAGGAAGAGAAACAATGGGTGTGTGTTAGAAAACATTTATAATCCTAAAAGGATGCCCTAAGATTCAGGAAGCATTCATCAATTTAGCACAGAGGTAGTTATTGCAATGAAAACATAATCATACTGAAGCGTAACATCAATGTCTTTTTACTCATCCAAAATGCATTTAAGGACAAAGAACAACAATCAGGTCAAATAATTCCAGCAGGTCTCACTTCTCATATTTGAATCAAAAAGACCTTTAATAATCTTTCCCTTGATAAAAAGAACTTTTGTTCTATAATCTAACCACTACTAGGCTAGAAACATGGCTTGTTCAGGCACGATTTATTGTCACCTATGAGCACCAAATAGAGATAAAAGCATATAAAGTATTTATCTGGGGGACAGCAAGACTGCAAACTTAAGTTATGATTTTGAGATTCTGATTTTCAAGATACATTCATAGAGAAGAAATATAAAAGGAAAGCAGTTACGAGATGATGGTAACAGCTATTATGAAATTATATTATGTTTATGCAGTAATTGTCTTATTTATGCAGTAGTTATCTTATTTAGGAAGTCTATGATTAGGAGAATAAGTTAGCACATTCCTGTTCTACTTTAGTTCCCAAAAAATCTATATATTCAGGCCATTTAAAGGGCTTTATAATGAATAAGAAAGCAGTCAGAATCTTTCTTCAAAATAGTTGACATAAAGCTTGTCAAAGATGAATTTTCTAAACAGCAACTATAGGGTTTAGAAAGGAGAACTCTAATAAGGGAAACTTTATGGCAGCCCAAGTGCTCTCTAAATTTGAGGATCCATTTACTGTGGTCAAAAAGAAAGTATCACCTTAGATGATGCTGCAGGCAACATCAAATTAGATCCAAATATTATTGCTCCAAATTTGCAATTATGAGAATTTTCATAACCAACCTCTGACATGAAATTACTTGATATCAATAGATTAGTTTAAATACTAATTTTAAGAGACTTCTTGACATATAGCAACTTAGTACTAAATGGATTCTTTCTAGAGATCTTTAAGTGTATACATAGCAATCAATCAACAAGAAAATCCATAAAGCAAAAACGTAAGAATCTATGCTAGGATAAAAATTGCATGATAACTGTATGATATAAAAGAATATAATGACAATTGTACCGTATAATTTATTCCCTTGATTGTGATAAATCCAGGTAGTGGTGTTCCACTATTTGATGAAAATATTCTTCCATGTACTCCTGTCTTTAAGGGCATAAATCATGTCAGTCAGAAAGACATTCAACTAGTACATAAATTTTAGACAACAAATACTCACTGAGAAAAAAGAATACTCCATAGACTTAATACAAAAGTCTTAAAATTGAAAGAATATTCCTTAATGCACTAAATTTTTATACATAAGTTGCATCAATAGGACGATTAACATCAAAATACTGTATTAGAACTTTTCATTTGAACCCAATCAAGTTAGCAATACAAGATTCCTGCAGACAATTGGAGCAATATTCAATAAAAGATGACAAATAAATGAATTATTTCACTGCCTACCTTTGCAACACTCGCTATGAGGTTCAGTAAACTCATTTTGTTATAATCCCAAAGTGTTGGAAGCTGCCCAGGCACGAGTGGCATAAATCAGTTGATTAGATCATCATAGATGGTAAGGAAAAGCAAGAAGGAAGAATGGAGTTATCCAGTACACATTAGCTTGAGTAGAAATCTCACCTCATCAGCAATAGGCCACTTATTGTCGCTAATCTCTAAAGTCAATTCAAGACATCCGGCATGAATGTAATTCCAGTCTTGCATGCCACCATATATTGGGTACCTGCATCAAGTTCTGACTATCATAATTCTTGAGCCAAAACAAAAGAAAACGAAGAATGTAATTTTATTTAAACAGGCGCTAGCATATGAAGAAAGATTCGACAATTTTCATGTTGATGCAATTATTATCTAGAAAACACAGTTTTAAACTGTCCTACCAAGATGCTCCATTTGTAATTCCTCCAGGAAACTCCTTGCTCAAGGACATATTACGGTGAGAAAGGCTGTATGTGCTTGCCATGAACCGAAATGTGTCATCATCAGGACATGCAAAGTAATTTTTCCTGGAATAAGGTTCGTATATTTAGATAGAGATGAGCACTCAAAAGAATAGAAAGAAAACCCCACCAGGCATGGATTGGAAAGTTTATCAAATTTATTAACATGAAAATCTCAGTATCATATCAAACCGTGCATGAAGGTGATACAGCACACATCATCAATTGGAATAAACAGTGCACAGCTAAGAGGTCACGTCTCCTTCAATACTAGTTAGAGTGACTAGAACCAATCATGGAGACTATAGAGAAACCAGCTTGGTGATATCACTTCTCAAATGCTATTAAAAGTTTTATAATGTCTAAACCTTGATTTCAGACAAGGAACACAATATAGGGCCAGCCAAACTGCAACGTCAAAACTAGAGAAATGCTTGGAAACCATCTATGATGCGGTACAATAAGCCATCTGTAAACTTGAAAGAAGTGTGGATAGGTTAATAATATTTACTGTTATGTACAAATAGAAATGCACTGAATGCAACTTAGCATACATATTTACTAATATACTTTTAACCCCCTCTTAAATTGGAAAACATATACTATTAATTGCCAACTTAATAGAACTATATTGAATTCTCAAACCTCTCAACAAGTTAATGAAGGGGTCAGCTACTGATTCATAGAGACTCTGAATTTTGTAATCAGATCTCAGCATACAATCCTCACTCTACCGAAGTGATGTCCACCTTTAAGTATTTTTTTTCTCATAATAAATAGAAGAAATTTACAGCACTGCCTAATTATCACGTATCAGTATCAATCCCATAAATCTTAATGGAGTAAGTCCTCAAAAAGACCCTGAATTTTGTAATCAGATCTCATAATACAATCCTCACTCTACCGAAGTGATGCCCACCTTAATGTGTTTTGTTTCTTGTAATAAACTAAATTAGAAGAAATGTACAGAGCAGCCTAATTATCACGCTTCAATCCCAAAGTCCTCAAAAAGATGACAACCATAATAATTCGCATGTTGCAACTAATATAACATTGTACTTAATTTCTTATCTAGATCGAATTATCACATTGTACCTTTTTTAGTCTCTCCTGCAAATGCACAATAACCTGAAGTGGACAGCCTATCAGATTATGATACCGCATAATCATCATCTGGACACCCCAATATATGAATATGACTATGATTATGGTACAAGTCTTTGTGGAGCACTTTTGATGTATTGTTCAACGCAAAGGGAAGCCTCCAATGCTCAGTGTATAACGAAGACATAAACTGACTAATCAGTTTACCAGAAAGCCTATATCAGGTATAATAACAGTATGATACAAGAGTTTCCCAAACGATCTTCAGTAACTGGCTGAATCATAATACAGCTTCCTCTGATTGCTTATAAGCATTACAGAACCAACAAGGGCAAAGGTGGAACAAAAAGAACAGTTTCAATCAATTAGTCTCTTGAAATCTAGATTGAATTATCACATTGTACCCTTTTTACTCTCTCCTGCAAATGCACAATAACCTGAAGTGGACAGCCTATCAGATTATGATACCGCATAATCATCATCTGGATACCCCAATATATGAATATGACTATGATTATGGTACAAGTCTTTGTGGAGCACTTTTGATGTATTGTTCAACGCAAAGGGAAGCCTCCAATGCTCAGTGTATAACGAAGACATAAACTGACTAATCAGTTTACCAGAAAGCCTATATCAGGTATAATAACAGTATGATACAAGAGTTTCCCAAACGATCTTCAGTAACTGGCTGAATCATAATACAGCTTCCTCTGATTGCATATAAGCATTACAGAACCAACAAGGGCAAAGGTGGAACAAAAAGAACAGTTTCAATCAATTAGTCTCTCTACAATAATAACAAATGTAGCAAATAATTGTGGCATGTTAAATGTGGAGGTTTATATTAACTGTATATTAGTTGGATACAGATTTTAAGAAAGTACATTTCTTGATATCCCAAAGAATTTAGGATCCTAGGAGATAGTTCTTTATCTAAGAAATAGTTTCATATTCACAGTCAACACAGAGGTAAGTTAGATACTCGTGCCATCAAATGTGTCTTTCTATGTTGTTCACCTACACAAAAGCGGTACAAGTGCTATAGCCTTCCTTGTGAAAGTTTTATACATGCTGTCTCTTTCACTGAAAACAAACCATATTTTGACTAGTCCTATCTTAAGGCAGAGACATCAATGATGGAAGATGGTACTTTTGAGTCTTTTAAGCGACTTGAACTTCCCGTATCCATCCCAAACTCATCTTTAGCCTCTAGTAGAAATACAGAAATCACTCCTCCAGAAATACAGAAATCCCAAACTCATCTTTAGCCTCTAGCCTCTAGTCCTGTGCCCTCTCCTGTGTCCAACCGGGTTACTCAAGATTTTGCAGGATATTCACAGGTGTATTCTAGAAGAGCAATTGATCCAATACCTTAAACAAGTCAAGGAATCCAACACAACTCCGGAAATGAGTCCACGATACGATATGATCATACTTTACATACACAATCGGTTGAAACGCCTATAAATGACTCACACCTTAATATACAGTGCACCAAGGGACCAATAGACTTATTGTCCACCAGCCCACAAAAATTTCATTATGAGTAATACATTTCTATTCCCTATACTATTTTTGAGGCATTACCAGAAAGGAATGGAGGAATGCTATGAGAGAGGAAATAAATGCATTAGATAAGAATACGGCATATGAGATTGTTGAGAAACCAAAGGGGAAAGAACATAGTTGATTGTAAATGGATCTTCACAATGAAATATAAAGTTGATGGATCACTAAAGAGATACAAAACACAGTTAGTTGCTAAAGGGTACACTCAACAAAACACAGTTAGTTGCTAAAAGGTACACTCAAACTTATAGGGTTGATTACCACGAAACATTTACTCCAACGGCCAAAATGAATACTATGAGGATTTTGTCATCCTTGTATTAGCAACTTCTGTAGTATGATGTAGAGAATGTCTTTCTTCATGGAGATGTAGATGAAGAAATCTACATGAACATCCCACGGGCTTTGAAGAAAATATGGGTAATTAAGTTTGTATGTTGAAAATGGCTATATATAGATTGAAACAATATCTTAGAACATAGTTTGGTAGATTTACTAAAGTTATGAAAGGGTCGGGATATAAACAAAGTCAAGGTAATCACACTCTCTTCATCAAGCAAAAAACTATAGGGGGAGTGGTTGCACTTCCGGTGTATGTTGATGATATTCTTGTGACTAGAAATGATGAAAAGGAAATAGGGGGATTCAAGTAATGGCTAATCAAGGAATTCGATATAAAGGTACTTGGGAAATCGAAGTGCTTTCTTGGTATCAAGATGGTATATTCCACATAAGGGATTTTCATATCTCAATAAAAGCATGTGATTGATCTCTTGAAGGAAACAGGAAAGATTAGGTGCAAACCGATCTCTACGCCAATGGCCTCAAATCATAAGCTTAGAGAAGTGAAAAAACCAGTTGTTGATAGAATGATGTACCAGAGGCTAGTAAACAAGCTCACATACCTTTCTCATACTCGAATAGTTAGTCCATTCTGCATGATCTAAGAGAGTCACATCTATGAGCAGCGTATAGGATGTTGCATTACTTAAAATGTATATAACGATGTAACTCAAAATAAATGTAAGAAGACAGATTATTTTCCTCTTCCAGTTCGTGTCATTAAAGGACGCAAAAAATGTAGTTTTAATAACAATTGAAATGGCACTAAAAGAATTGTAGCAAAGGAAGGCTTGATTAACTAGTTGTTTCTTTGGGTTTAATTCAAAACCATAAACTAAATCAAATGCTGTTTCCAAAGAAGACTCTCACACTATTGAGGAGTTGTTTATAAAGGATGAAGCTGGCCAATAAGGAATAGTGTGGAAAAGGAAATTGGCAAAGGAAACTAGCATAGAAGGGCAATCGTTGACAAGGGATAATGGGAACAAGAGAATTGTCTGTGGTAAGAAACAATTATCGAGAAAATAAAGAAAGCAGAAGAAATAGTCAATAGAGAAACATATAGGCTAGAGACAATTGCCTAAAAGGAGACAACAGTCAAAAGAGGGAGCAATAGCTGTCTAGAAGAAACAACCAAAAAGAGATAAAGAAACAATAAAGTAGAGTAAGAAAGAGCCATCTGAAAAGATACAATTACAAGAGTTTTTGACAACATACATACACAGTATAACTCATAATGTCGATAAAAAGCTTGAATGAAACTTAAAATAATTACCGGTTTTCCTTATTGGCATCCCATGGATAATTTGCAACAAGTGCCCCCTATGAAAATCATGATGCTTGTTAATTACCTATTACAAATAAAAACCAACAAACAAATTCTTATCTCCTAAATCAATCAGTATATGCTTTATGACAATACAAATAACAAAATCATGAAGTGATTGTAGCCACTTTGATAGCTAGATCATCTTATATTTGCTTTCCTCTTCTTTGTGAAATTTCGAATAGTTGTTTTAATGCAAAGCCTAAGAGTCATTCCTACTATCCTTCCGTTTCAATTCCTTATTCATTAATTCTGTCTCTAAACTCAAAGTTCCAACAGCCTACATTTTCAATTTATTACGGGTTATATCAAATAACTAGTATATGCTTTTATCCGTCCTACATCAACATGTCTTGCAAGTTGCAATATGGAACGAAAGCTGACAACAACAGGAAATGGTATGAGCAGATATCATAAATTGATAGCATGGCAATGAAGTCAAAAAGACTTACTCCATGTAGACTGGCAGATGCAGCAAAATTTATTTGTCTCATCCAATTGATAATTGCTTTTGTTTCAGGTTGACGAGCATCTAGGTCATTATTCACAGGAAAAAACTGGTATTTCACATTGGCCAAAGAGCTTTTGTCATTAAAGTTCAAAACAGGTATAAAATTATACCGAGATGTCCAAAAACAAAACAAAAAAAAAATCTAGTAAATATATTTTACAGAGAGATACGTAAATAGCAGAGCAATCATTAAAAGGACATATACTATAATATGATTTTTATTGACCGAAGTTGTAATTGCAAAAACTAATCCAAAGGCAATAGAATGGTTTGAAGTTAATAACATTGAAATTTGGCAATTAAGTTTCAAGCACAACAATAAATAAGATTCTGAAAAGGTCACAGCAATCCAAAAAATCAGAAATTTCAAGTTTTGATTTAGGCTCACAAAAGGTAAAACTTAACTCCTTAACCTTTTGTTGGATAAAATTTCAACAGAGAAACTCAAGTACACACCAATAAGACTTTCTAGGGCTAATTAACTCTCCATCAAGCTTCTTCTTTGCATGATTTCATTTTCCCGAGCCACAATATGCACTTTCTACTACTATCTTCTCCACCCAAGCCGTATAAAATAAATACTCAAAGCTTTTAAGCAATTATCAAATAGAAAGAAGTTCAAGGCATCAACTATAAGCCAGTAATGGATGTCAAATTGTAAAGAAAATGATCCAAAAGTATAATCTTTTACAGTATCCATAGATTTCTAATTTCAATCAGATTTTATAAGAAGTATGTGTTATAGCACTATACAGACTATAGCAAATTTCAAAATTATTTATTTGGTACACCATCATATAACTAAACATAATAAGCAAACAATACCTGGTCTGGAAAATCTCGGTTTAGATCAATATTGTTTGCATTACCACGTCTCCTTAATGAGAATCCATCAGGATTCATTGATGGAAGAATATGAAGGTGAACATTTTCCACAATCAATTTGGCCTTCAAGGATAAAAAGGAAGATTTCCCAATCCGAAGCGTGAGAATAAACATATATTTGCAAAAATCCACAAGAATACAAGCATTCTGAAGCAGTTGACAAATGTCTACATTAATTATGTATATTGACCAAAGAGTTTAGGAATCAGCCACTAAATGCTAATGACTAAAATACATAGTAAAATAGAGGATAATGCTTAGTCTAATAAAGTTGAGGAACTAATCACTGAACCATTCCAAGAATGCACATAAATATCTGATAATGAATCAAAATTCATACTATCATAGATTAATCCAAGATGATAACAATTTATGTGATAAATAAATAAATAACTCTAGAAATAGCAACGTAATGAAAATCAAAATAAAAAACTAAGCATTAAACAATAACAACAAACAAAAAGCTATTAAATGATATCTTAAATGAAAAAGTAACACACAAAAGAGGAACAAGATTGATTCTAGTGCGTAAATTAAATACCCTCGTGCACATTTAAATAGAAAGAAAATTACCAAAGGATCCACCATGTAGTTATCACAAAGCCAATTGGCAAGAATCAGTAGAAGCTCTCGGCCCACAGGTTCGTTTCCATGCACATTTCCGATGTACTGCAAACAAAAACAATCAATCACCATGCTACTAAAGGTGAATGTTTTATATCTTTTAGAAGATAAAATCATTACGTATTACAAGTAAAACAATCAAAGTGGAAAGGTTTAACAACTTATTCACAAAATCTAGTTGAAATTTAAGATGGAATAAACAAACAAATAATTTGTCCCTTAAACAGAATTATCGTTAGGAAATAACTAGCATGCTTCCAAGTGAACAAAGTAGTAATCCATGGTTACAAAATCTTTGGATTTACACATTAGAAGCATGTGCATTTTACGTACGCACCAAAAGCATAAATGTTAAGAAAGTTTTAACTACATCATGTTTCATTTTCAGAGAGATTCATGTCATCTCTAGTTTAAGTGGGGTCAAAGAAGATGATTTGTTCAAAGAATTACAAACTGAGCCAAAGAATTACAAACTGAGCTACAGAATAATGTAAGGGAGCAAACAAAACATGATAGGAACCTATGATGCTTAAAATCACCGATTTATCGTTGGAAAACAATACTATGAATCCCTGCATACTATACATACGGGAATATTCCATGGAGAAAGCTTCTAAAATCACTTGTGAATTCTATAAGTACTTCCTTACTATGGTAAAAGTAAGAGCTATTTTTAGTAAATAATGTTGTGAGACTCTCTTTACTAACTAACATTGCAATTTCTTAATTACATCAATTTCATTGGCACGCATATACTTCCATCACAACAAATTTGCAAATAATTTATTACTAATGGCAGTTTGTTCCCCATTTATAATGGTTAGGCTACAAACTATCATGGTCCCATGTCAGATGTGTACAAAAGATCATATATGTATTCTTGTTCAAGCTTTGTTTTGCATCTTTCATAAGGTCACCCCTTATGGCTCACCGAGCAAACAGTACCTCACATGCCACATATGATGGCTAAAATGTTATGAGTAGTACCAAAGCTACCTCAGGGGATGTGGAAAGTAAATTTCTGATTAGTTGCCCCATTATAGTGGCAAGCAGTTAAACCATACCTGGTTAGAAGCACTTTGTTTTCTTTTTCAACGTACATCAAAAATAACCTTATCTCTTGTTCTTTCTTTAGTTTCCAAATTCTCGTGTCTTTCTTTTCCAAATAAAATCATGAACCCAGTGCATTTGAGAAGCCGTATAAGTAATGAAAAATCACGCATTAGAATGATAAATGGGAAATGGTTAACCTTGAATGCAGGTTCAGGCTCATCCTCACCAGGTTTGTCAGAGATCTCTATAACCCACTACAGAAGAAAAAAACAGAAAACAACCCACATTCAGAAAGACAGGAAATCTCTGTGAGCCATTGAATTAAAAGTGAAGCTAGAGAAATAGAATGCGAGGAAAACGCGAGTAAAGGTGCGGTTACCAGAGGAACTCCAGCAACACTCTCTCCAATACTAAATAGCCAATCCTCAAGGAGAGAGAAAAAGAACAAGTCAGCATTATTATATTAAAAGTACAAATAAAAAACAACAGAGTCCTAAAGTCAGTAACAAAAGTCCTAGGAATCACCTGTATATTCTAGAAATGTTACTGCACCTTCGACCAAATTCCTTGACTGCCTTCTCAAGATCAGAGTTACTCATATACCCATGAGCTACATCATCAACACTACCACCAAATTATTAGATCAGAATAGAAAATTTAACACTAACACGAAATATTTCTTTTCTTGAAGAAATTTAGCTTACTGGTTATCCTCAAGTAACTGCCTCAGGGAACCGCTATAACTAGAACCGTTGCCAAATCCTGGGAAAATACTAAGGAATAAGAAGCAGAAGATGTGAAATAAAGAGCCTGATTTGACTGGAAAGAAATTTCTGAATCAAAAGATCAAATTATAGGGCCAAATTTCAACAACAACAACAAAAACAGAAAGAAAAAAAGGTGAAGATCAACACGATTGCATACCTGAAGGAAGAGAGGAATGAAGAGGGGGTCTAGCAATGACGGAGAGAAGCAAAGAGAAGAAAATGAGGGAGAAGATACGGATCGGAATCGCTAATCTCATTTTCCTTTTCCTTCTGCTAATTAAAACAGAGCATCAAAATAGTTGGGGTGAAATTTGAACATTCAACTGTTCTGACTTTGATAATTACGACATGATCAGGATTTGTTGTGATGTTCCTGAAGCTTTTTACAGTGCATCATAATATTTCCAAATATAAACTCTTTCGATATCTATATTATCATATTACATTTTATTTTTTAAAAATATTATATTAAAGAAGATAATATACCATCCAATGGTCTTTGACGTAAGAATGGCAGGCCCAAACCCAAGCAACAAGTAATGATTCCCTGAGCCCTGGTTGTTTCAGACAGGTTAGGGATGGCAATTGTACCCGAATTCGATGGGTACCCGGTAAAATTACCCGAACGGAGGCGGATATGGAGATACCCGTCGGGTATCGGGGCGGGTATGGGGGGTATATGGGGATACCCGTCGGGTATCGGGGCGGGTAT
>JAOQMR010000211.1:11187889-11206821 GCA_027563865.1 Erythroxylum pelleterianum
GCTTTTGTGGTGCAGTGCGATCACGATCACTGTCAACGAGTAATCAACATCTCTAAAAGAGATAAGATGCCCTTATCCAACATTTTAGAAGTTGAAGTCTTTGATGTATGAGGCATCATCTTTATGGGGTCTTTTCCATCTTCTATAGGAAACATGTACATTCTAATAGGGGTGGATTTTGTATCTTGCTGGGCTGAAGCCATGGCATCTCTAACTAACGATGGGAAAGTTGTCCAAAAGTTTATTTAACTAGTTTGGGGTGTCAAAAACTATAATAAGTGACGGAGGAGCACACTTCTACAATAGATCCTTCAATGCCCTCCTAAAGAGATACGGAGTCCACCATCGAGTTGCTACTCCTTATCCCCCGCAAATGAGTGGACAAGTAGAGGTCGTGAACTGAGAGATGAAATGAATTTTAGAAAAGGCCGTGAAAAGCTCTAAAAGGGATTGGGCATTAAGGTTAAATGATACTTTATGAACTTATAGGACTGTGTTCAAAACACCTACTATAACGACTCCCTTCAGGCTTGTATATGGTAAGGCTTGCCATTTGCCCGTGGAGCTAGACCATCGAGCATATTGGGCGATGAGAGCTTTAAACTTTGATTGGAAGCAAGTGGGTAAAAAATGACTCTTGCAATTAATTGAACTTGAAGAGTTTTGTTACAATGCATACGAAAATGCTAAACTTTACAGAGAGAAGGTAAAGAGATAGCATGACTTTCATATTAAGCAGAAGGAATTCAAGGTAGGAGATGCAGTTTTGCTATACAATTCGAGGTTGAGATTGTTTCTATGAAAGCTAAAGTCGCGATGGAGTGGACCTTTTACAGTCACCCAAGTTTTTTTTATCATGGAGCCCTATAATTAAAAAAGGCAAACAAACAAACATGTAAGGTGAATGGGCATCATTGCAAACTGTATCTTAGAGGAGTGATTTCTAAGGAAAAGGAAGTAATTTCCTTCCTTTCGAACAATTGAACGCTTCGAAGGATGCAAGGTCAAGCCAATAACCCTAAATTAGCATGTTTAGTAGTTAGATTTAAATTGTTGTACAGTTAGATTTGTTTTCAATTCTATAATGAGTTGGAATAAGTTGGATCACTAGTTCTCTTGCTCTCTTGAAACTCTTATAAGATAGGAAAACACTCTCGGAGTCAAGCAGATTTGGTCTCAACACTATTGTCATCACCACCTCGGTCATTATGACAATTTTGTGTTCTAACCCTTTCTCTTTTAAATTTTGTCTTTTTGTTTCATTTCACTTTCTGTGTATTCCTACCATTTGTGTCATTGTTTGCTCTTCTCACATTGATGACAATATGTTGTCCAAGTGTCGGGAGGGTTGTGTGCATGTATGCTTTTATTTTGAATGTGAATTTTTCATATCGCATGTTAGGTTGTTTAGGTTTGTATGATGTGATTTCTGTAAATATGTCAATAGCTAGGACTTAACGGAATCGATTTAATTTTGAACATAGTCTTTTAAGTTGTGAAGTTTTATTAGCTCGTGAAATTAGCGATCTAGGATACTTTGGTTGAATATACATGCTCGTGAAATTAGCGATCTAGGGTACATTGGTTAAATATACATGTTAATTAAGATATGATGTTAGTTTTTTCACCACAGGAATTTGTCACATTCATTTATAATTTTAGTTCAATCAAATAAGTTGCATTGTTAGTATCTTTTCATGAGAATTTCTAGTTAAAGAAATGAGGTAGGTAATAATAATAAAACAGTGTGTGTAAATCATAAGCAAATAACTATTTCGTTGGCCTTTAGGTTATGAATAGAGCTAGTAGTCAGTTGAGAATATGATATAGTTGAGTAACTGGGAGACATTCATCACAAATGTTTACCTTTGTGTCAAAAGGCTATTATGACATTCCAACTAATCCACTTAATAAAAACATGACTTAGTTGAGTAACCAAATCCACATTCATTACAAATGTTTGCCTTCACAAAAAAGGCTAGGTTTATGTTAATCAAAATCAACAAAAATAGTGTTTTGTTAAATAAGCCTATTGATCTTTGTGAATAGCTCGAATTTTCATGAAAACCTACTTAGGGATAGTTACAATGTTGATTGAATGAATAATTATCAATGTGTGTGTGCAAATGATAGGGGTGAATAAACTTGACATGAAGGTTTTGATAAACATGTATATTTAATCCAAAGTACTTAGACACAGGTTTCACAAGTTAATTAGTTAGAACAACCTGAGAGATGGCATTTGTAGTTAAATTTGCTTCGTAAAGTTTAATGTCATTGTCCCATTATTTCATAAGTGTGTATGTTGTGTTTTTTTTTTGTTTTTTGCTTAAGGACAGGCAAAGGTTTAAATGTAGGGATGTTGATAGTGGTAGATTGCATAATATTTTAGTGGGTAGTTTAGTACGTGTTTAATTATTAAATTGAATGTTTAGTGCATGTTGAGGTTAAGATTTTATCATTTAGTTAAATATTTGTGTTTTGTGGGTTAGAGCACGCGATTGAGCTTCAATATGTGTTTGAGGTGCCTTGATGTGTTTGCTAGTGTTTTAGGGTAAATATCGAAGAACGAAGGAGAATCGGAGGAATACCGAGATAAAACCCATGACCACAATCATGAGAGAAGCAAGTTGGAATTGCCACGATCGTGACCAGAGTCTGCCATGATAGTGACAGAAGGTTAAATTAGGTGCCACCATAGTGGCCTACACGACAATAGACATTAACGATCTTCTGAATTCAAATTTTATTTGATTTTTAAGACCCGAAGAAACCCTAGGGTTACCCATAATAGAAAACAGTATATAAAGAAAAGAAAGGAACCTTAAAAGAAGCTCTCCATTCTGCCACTTTGGGAAAAGCTTCAAGAGAAGAAAAGAAGAAGAGAGGGCTTTCGACGTTACTACCTTCTCGAGTCATCTAGGTCCTTTTACAAGTGGCGATTTCATTCATCTTGTTAATTCTTTACTAAATGTGTAAGATGGATTTGAATATGTTTATGGATTTGGATTCAATGATAATGTTCTAACTTTCTTTAGGGATTTGACTTTATTTAATGTTAATCTACTCATTTTTGTGTTATTGCAATTGGGTGTTGTGATTGATTGCTATAGCTTCACGTTTCGGTAATAAATTGAGAGAGTGAACCTAATACAAAATGATTAAGTTTTTTAATGAGATCACGCAATTAATCAAATCGGTAATTGTATGGAGAGAGATCTCGTGTGAGTCCTGATTGTTTATTAGAAAGCTTAAGAACTAATTAGGGTTAGGGCTGATTGTAGTTGAGAGATTACATGTTCAGAACTAAACTTAATTATGGTTTGTGATTATAATTGAGAGAGAGTAATCCTCCTTGATACAATAACACATAAATGGTTAGATTAACATTGATAATAGGAAAAATCCCAACTCTCATAATTTGGTAAATTCTCTTGTGTGCTTTCCCATTGTCAATTTGGTGTTACTCAAGTTGATTTCTTTTCATTTTAATTTTACAAATTATTTTTCTATCAATCATATTCTTGTGTTTACTTTTTTTTTGTTTTTATTTTATTTTATTAATTCATTAAGCCTTAGATAACTTAGAATTATATTAGTTCACAACTTCTCTTAGGATCGACACCTCACATACTACAATTCACAACCTGTGCACTTACAGTATTCTGAGGGTTTTAATTAGGTAAAACTTAGCACTCAACAAGAATTAAACCTAAACTTAAATAAAAAAAAAGTTTAGCATTATGTTAGTAGGCCAAGCAAACGATTTAGTGTAAAAAAAAGTAAGTCACTACCATCTTTTGAAGATTTGTCTGTACAGGACATGTTACTGGAAGTTTGAGTCTAAAAAATATAGACTTGTACATTTCTTATGACAATGCTTATATAAACGAAGAGCTTGTCAATGATGCTTGATATACTTTTATCAATGTTTGCAAGGATGAATATTGATAAAAATGCCTATAAGCATGAGAAGCTTTAAGCAAAGTCTACGAAACCAAGTAAAAAAAGGCAATGTGAGAAATCCTTTAAGTTCTTAAAAAAGGTTTCTCGTCGGAAGAAAAATATAGGTCAAATGGACGTTTAGGCTACCCATAAAATTACATATCATTCAACTAGAGCCTAACAATGATGAACACCTACAGTCTTTCATTTCTACCCCTCAACACAAACGTTATTATGTTCCCTCAAGAGTCAAGAACACATGTTGTTGTTCATTAGTAAACCCTCCACCAACTTTAACTATGTTTAAGCGTTGCTCCCAAATTATACTTATACAACTTCTACAGGTTTTTCTCAAATTAATCTCTTGGATCTCAATCATCATTTTCTTTAATATTAATTTATTTCTGGTAAGTTTTTGTATTTTAACGACACCGCGTGACATTATTTAGATACATGCAGGGGCGGATGCCACTTGCCCCCAATTTTTTCAGATATATATATATATTATTTTAAAATTTTTTATTCAATAAAATAAAATTTGTCTCCACTAAATTTTTTTTATCCCTATCAAAATTTTGCTCCTATTAAAAATAAAATTTTGTCCCCACTTAAAAAAATTTCTGGATCCTCCCCTAAATACATGTTAGTCTTCTTGTGCCTCTCCCACTCTATTGTCAATTAGGAACTTCATAAACAATTAATAAGGAGACGATACGACCCTAATTATATAGATTAATGGTCGATCGAAGATCAAATTGTAAGTTGTAGTTTTACAGATAACATCAAACTTAACCATTCGTGTCATTTAATATAGAGATGTGTCAATTGTAACAATTGAATTTTTCTCTTGAAAAGACCTTCACCTCTAAAGTCAATTAGTAAAAAATAAGTTATTCTAATTGTAAATTATAGAACTTAAATGTATTTAAAGATTTACATGAAAAAAATTCGGAATTCATCGTAAAGTCGTCCCTTTTCACACCGAAGTGGCTGTCAATTGTTGCTCCACTAGACAGAAGTCAACCCGCAGTAACGCTGAATAGTGAATACCCTCGTCCTGTTCTTAGAATAATAAAAAAGTGCCCCTGTTTTCTTAGTCGGTCTCAACGCAACTTAAGACTTTATTTGCACCATCTGCCGTGGACTCCACTTCGTTTGAACTAACTCGTTAGTAGTAGATTGGTCAATCATACTGATAACTTCAGGATCATTTCTTATCTTAATCAAGAAAGAAGAAAGACACCTCCCCTCCCAAGTGCTTTGACCTTCTGATCTAGTTTAGTATGATATGCACTCTAAATGATTATCTTACTTTTTTTTAGGATTAGTCTCCGTGACGGGAACATCTCAAATTAAGGAGGGCTATCGCTGACTTAGGAGTTTGCTTAAGCTAACACCAAATTGAGAGAATGGGAAAATTTGAGTGAATATTATTTAAAAACATAATTTTGTTATTGTATGCAAACCTGAGAGGATGCAAGAGCTTGGCTGATGTATATTTGGATAATAAAATTACTTTGTTAGAAATAAATTACTAATTAGGAAAAAAGAGATGAGGTTTCCTTTTTGGTTCAGCCTGATTCTGTTGAGGTTGGACGTTGTTGTCTGGATCCATGGAGTTGGTAGCTTTTGGCTCTAAAATTCATGCAAAACAATAAGGCACATCGGGGGTTAATTGCCGGCAGGCCCCTCCGATACTTAAGTCAGTCTTTTGGTAAGGGTTTTGATATGGAGAGAAGCAGAGTTTCAGTGTTGTACCTGTATAATGGCCGAATAGTACCTTATATATAGAACAGCTTGCCAAGTTTAGGTCTTTACGTAGGTCTTTATGTTTGCATAGGAGATTATCATCTGTGACTGGCCGTCGATACTTGGGCCTATGATTGGGCCTTCTATGACCGACCCAACCGACCCAACCACTTTTCATTTAAAAAATTCTTGAATTTTTAGTTTTCAATTTTATATAAATATTTATGTGATATGAATATTGAGTGACCTTAAATAGCTTTTCATGTAGTATTCTCTTAACATTAGTTTACGCGTTTCGCCACTCCCTCTTTCCTCTACCAATGAAATAACGAGATTATTATAAAGTCGCTGCAATGCATGATTTGATGTACATCTGATGTATGTGTTGGCATTTAGACATGCCCATGAATCTGCATGTTGTGTTAATGGACATGACGTGGGCCTCTGAGGTGAGAGGAAAATATCATTGCCACGTCTGCTTGGCTATCTAAGATGAGAGACCACAAAAAGATCCCCTCTGTTCCAGTGCTCTCTCGCTCTATATCACAAAGCCAAACCTCCTTACTTGTGCCTCTTCAGTTTTTCTCTTTTCTTTTGTAATTACAACAATTTCAAGCTTTAATAAGAAAAGGTACAACAAAGAAAGCAACGGTTATCACTCAGACAAACAAATATCTGAAGGCAAGTCTGCAAATCAAAATTAAGGTGGACTCAAATCTCTAACCCAGCAAATCAGGTATTTGTTTTTCAAATTTTAAGGCAAAATAACTATATGATTTTAGATATCAGTTTCTTTTTTCTGTCTGGATTCGAAAAGTGGTATACTTTTCCCAGCGTTATTTGTGGTCAGTTTCATGGTTTCTGATTCGTTTCTCGCCTCTTTCAAAGATTCCTTCCTTATGGCTAGGTCGGAAATAAAATCAATCCTTGTTCATACATTGGCTTCTCCGGTACCAAGAAATTACGTCTGTCTGGCGGAGATCATATTCACTCTGTTTATTTTTTTCCTCCTTTTTGGGTTCCTCAGAAAGGGCATAAACTTTGTTTCTTTTTTGAACTTTCTCCTGTAAATCTTGTATATTCTGGAGTGCTTTAACCTTGCAAGTCTTTGTTTTGTTCAACTCCAGTACATCATTCTTAGTTCTATTTTCGCAGAGCGGTATATCCCGGTGAAAATTCGCACAAAAAGCTAACTGATTGTGAAGTTTGAAAGTGTACGGACGCATAGATTTGAAGCTCCGAGACCAACATAGCTAGATAAGTTTCTCTCTAGGAGAAGTATAATCGTCATTTTTGCGATCTATAGCTGGAAGTCAAGCTCAGTTCTCTGGCAGTAAGCAGCACGGAATGTCATATTGATTCTTGATTGGTAGCTGTTGGAAGAGAAGATTGCGGTTTCCCTTCCTTTTTCTTTTTTTTCTTTGTTTCTTCCCACATAACCATCTATATGGCTAGTTCTTCTGTGAGGTGGATTGATGGTCTCCAATTCTCTTCGTTGTTCTGGCCTCCCCCTCAAGATGCCCAACAAAGAAAGGTTTGACAACTTCTCGGTTTTCATTTATCTTTTCTTAATTTCGCGTATAATTATGTTTGTCTCTTAATTTGTTAGCATGCTTTAAAATTTGCCTTTATCATGGTTGGTTTATATGCTCATGTCATAATCTTTCTTTTATCTATGAAGCTTAGGAAAAGTTCTGCCTCACTTTATTGGTGAATATGAAAATATGTTATGTAGCCTTCAGAGAGTCGATGCTTGCATCTTATCTGTTGATATGAAGTAATATGTATTGAATCAAAGCCTAAATTTAGTTTCATATCTCAAAGTCTAGTCCATTACTTCTAGGGAAATCAGTGCAGGGAAATGTTGTCAATAATGCATAGTATATCTTTTTGCTTAATTTCATATTTTCATTGCATGATGTGCAAGCTATTGTACTGTGTTTTACATTTCGTTCAGGGTCTTATGATTGTAGATATTTTATTAGGTGGAACTTTCTGGGACTTTTTCCTTGCAGACTTCACATCTTTTTGGAAACATTTTTGACTGTAGATAATTTGTCTCACCGCCACAATACGAAAAAATCTTCTTTCAAGGATTTTAGGAAATTTTACTTTTACTGTTAACTAGATTTCCCGTTGAAAAATTAAGGAAGAAAACAACTTGGTATAAAAAAACCTATTAACGTTTGCATATGGGAAAGAATTTGCATCTGCTTTACTCTTAAGAGAAGTATGCCATGCTTAGGAAGCTTAAATCTGGGCAGGGACTTTTGAACAAGCAATAAGGTCTAACGCATCCAAATGATATGCATTACCTAACTTGAGTGGGCTTGTGATTTGTGACCAAACTTTATGCATTGTTATCAGATTTAAAGTATGGTGGAATGTAATGGCAGGGATGTCCAAATGGAAATACAAAAATGAGGAAGCTTATTATGAAGCCTATGGCTCCCACTTACCAGCCCTCGTGCTTTTTGCTTTTTGCTTTATGCTTAGCCTATTTGGCCTTCATGTTTCATGTTGCACTGGCAAATTTAATCAGGAAGATAATGCATATTATTCTGTAAAGATCTACCTAATGTAATCAGTATATTTACTTAGGAGGATCAGTAACGTTTGTGTCTTGTAGCGAATCTTTCAAGCTTGCTAGAGAATGATCTGGTTATGTTTCCTTCTGGAATAATCCCCATTGTGATAGTTATATTTCACGTGGAAGGACCAATAACAATTGGGGTTTTCAAGCAAAATCTAGACTAGAGTGTTTGTGTTCACGAAACTCTCTCTTGACATTGTGTCTTTGAACATATTTGAAGTTCAATGAGCCAACTCTGTATGTATTAGTCCTTTTGTGTTGCCCATGGGTTCTTTCCTCTTTCAAACTGGATTGCCATTAAGATTTAGATTTTATGTCATTAACTACCAGGTTGTTTCCTAGGAACGTTGATATCGGATCTAAGGATTCTTTAGAGGTTCTTTTGTAAGTCAAGCTACCATTAGTTGGACCTTTCTTTTGCATTAAGTTGCTTATACCGTAGCTGTTTCTGACAGAAGGAACTGTGGCTTCTTAAGATGCAAAATCTTTATGTTCAATGCCACTACTTCTCCCTTCATTGTTGTTTAGATGTTTTCATTCTTGGAAAGTGATTTTTGGGAAATGATGGGAACTTTTAGATTAGTATCTCTTGAAAGTTTTACATTCAGTAAATTGGCTGTTATGAAAAGGTTATGTTTGGAGCTGAAGATCTTCCTGAGCTTTTGCTCCTTCATAAGCATGTATTATTTGGGGTTTGTTGGACTGGTAATTGAACCATTTCCGAACCCTTACCCAAAATTTTAAGCTTTTGGAATGGTTTCCTGACATGGTATCCAAGGTTTTATAGCTGGGAGGTCTGAAGGTCAAGTTGTGCCAACCTCATTTCTTGTAGATTTGTGGTTTGTTGTAAATTTTCCACACGTTTTGTGTGGGAAGTAATAGGAATGAGTTGGAACCGTTTCCTGAGTTTCACCCACTTTTTGAGTTGAATGGTTTCTTGAGAGAATGGTAAATAGTTACTAGGCTAGGGGAAGTTTTTGTTCTTTATAGTTGCACTTTTCAGGTTGAAGTTTCTCGTTATTCTGTTGGGCAGTGGTCTTGTTTTCGATTGAAAGTTTTTGAATTTCAACATGTACTCTTGTTTATGTTTTCTCAACTGAACAGGCACAAATTACTGCCTACGTTGAGTATTTTGGCCAATTTGCATCAGAACAATTCCCTGATGATATTGCAGAGGTAATCTTTTATTATGTAAAAATTACCTTATCCTAATTTTTTCTCAAAATTTCTTATGCAGTGTTTCCAACATGCACACTAACATGATTATTGTTTTGACAGCTTATTCGTAATCGTTATCCATCGCAAGAGAAGCGTCTGTTTGATGATGTTTTGGGTAATTGTTTCTAAGACAATGGACAGTATTTTGGAGGATTTTGACTAGAATATTCTTATAGATGAGTAATAACTGCTTCACTTGTCTTACCAATTTTCAGCTACTTTTGTCCTCCATCACCCAGAGCATGGGCATGCTGTTGTATTTCAAATTATTTCGTGTATTATAGATGGTACATTGGTGTATGACAAGATCAATCCTCCATTTGCTTCTTTCATATCCTTAGTTTGCCCTGATAGTCAGGTATGTTTGAGTGAAGAAATAAGCTAATTTTCAAAGCCATCTCTTCCTTCCTCCTCTCTCTCGCTTTGTGTTTGCTCCTTCCTTCTTATTGTATTGTATCATTTTTGGTTACATGATGTTGTTGCTTTGCTAGTCCAGCAAGAAACGTGGCGATTGGTAATTTTTAAATTTTATTTTTCAGAATGAATATTCCGAGCAATGGGCTCTGGCATGTGGAGAAATTTTGCGAATTTTAACTCATTACAATCGCCCAATATACAAGATGGAACAACAGAACGGTGAAATGGAGAGAAGAATTAGTAGTAGTAGTAGTGGCGGCTCAACTGATGTCGAATCCAGCTGCATACCACAGTCACAACAGGAGAGAAAACCTTTGCGGCCTCTTTCTCCCTGGATTACTGATATATTGCTTGCTGCACCTCTGGGCATCCGAAGTGACTACTTCCGTTGGTAAGTGCATATTATTCTTCTGAATAATTGCTCGTCTTTTGATTTATAAAGGACTAAACGTTGTAGTCATCCAGGTAATACCTTAATTGTAAGAAAAAGATGGCACATTAAGGGCTTGTTTGTTAAATTCAGTAACTTATGAAAACCATGCCTTTTTTTTTTGTAATGTGATTTTATTATTAACTAAATCAATATTATTTGATTATTAATTATTGATTATCAAGTTTGCTCATTGTCTAATAAATATATCTTTAAAATTCATAAATTTAGAATTTAAAAAATATTTATTTATTAAATCAAAATCCTAAAAGTTAAATATTCTAATCTTAAATAATAATATTAATTTTGAAAATTAATATATATTAAAAAAAATTAATTTAAAAATTTCATATTTAATTATTTAATTTTAATAAGATATGAGGAATTTATTATTAATATTTATTAGCAAAAATTATATGAGATTAAACTTAAATTTAATTTATCTCTAATTTTTATTTATAATTTTTTTATTGTTATTAACAAAAGTATAACTACATTGATATGAACCAAATAAGTTTTTTTGTTTAAGAAAATACCAAAATTAAAAAATGAAAAATAAAAACTATATCAATAAAATAAAAGATAGAAGTGGGACCAAACTACTTAGTAAATAATTGAGGAAATTTTTTCTTACTTCTCTCATCTTCTACATTTGAGGTTCTTGGCCAGTGTGGTACACCGACTGTCTTGTTGAATGCTATCCTTGTTGAGTGGGGCAATAGCAATTGTCTGCCTGCTAACATTACCTAATCTGACATATATTGTCGAGAATATACAATTTTGAAGTTACTATCTTGACTGCTTCATTATGAATAATTATTGTGGGTGAATATAAGTGAGATGGATGTATATTTCGATATATGCAATACAATGAACTCATGATCAACGTTTTACTAAATACGTGAAGAACCTGATGACTAATACCTGGTTGAACACATATGGTGAGTAATACTTGCTAAAGTGATCTGTCAGCCTAACATATAAGTCAATATTAGCAACAATTATATCATCACAGCATGATAATTACTCTTCTCTCTTCCTCTTACAATTCCATCAGCAGTTCCAAACAATTCTGTTGAAGGGTTGGTTCGAGTTCTCTTTGCATAACATATATAATGCATAATATCATCAACTACTTGCTGTACCAGCAATTTGGTTTACTTTCCTTTTTCCTATTTGTGCTAATTATTGGTCCACATAGAATGTGCCTTAATGCAATGCACTTTATTGGCAGCTGTATTAACTTTGTTGGATTAATTGTTTAAGAGATTCGAGTATGCAGAATAGCTAATTTTCTCTAGTTCTAGTATGGTGTTCTCTCATTTCTTCTTTAAAATTCGATTCTTAGATATTAGCATCTTACACTTTTTCCATTTATTTCAGGTGTAGTGGTGTCATGGGAAAATATGCAGCAGGAGAGCTCAGGCCACCAACAACTTGTTAGTTTTCTAAATATAACTTCTAATTTTCTTCTGTTAAGTTGCTGATTAAATTTCATTTAGAGAAATGTGAAAAGATATCACCTTGAGGAAATTGATTAATTTTTGATAAACTATCTGGATAAGTAAGTTTGTTTTGTTTTTGGACTTCTCCCCATCTGGAGTAAATTTGTGTGCATGTGGTGGGTATATTCTTTCAGATCATGTTACTTTTTCTATTTAATTGGTTCCATCATTTGATGTTGATGATCACAGGAAAAAAGCATATGATCAGCGATCATATATGCTTTCCTTTTCCTATCAGTTTATCGTTATTCTTCCACCATTGTATTGGTTCAGATGTAGTTTTCTTTGATTACACAGTTGCTAGTGTTAAAATGTAAAACAAAAATGAAATAACATCTTGTCTTTCCTTGATTATGATAAGTATTGATGTCATGGCAAGTAGACAATGCAGTAGTTTGTGCACAGACAAATATTAATGTCAAACCTCGTCTGTTTCATTTCATTTAGCTTCTTCACGTGGATCTGGAAAGCATCCTCAGCTTATGCCCTCAACACCAAGATGGGCAGTGGCAAATGGGGCTGGGGTTATATTAAGTGTATGTGATGATGAAGTTGCTCGCTACGAGACCGCAACATTAACCGCACTTGCTGTTCCTGCACTTTTACTCCCTCCTCCAACAACAGCTTTGGATGAGCATCTAGTTGCTGGTTTACCAGCTCTTGAGCCATATGCGCGCTTATTTCATAGGTAAATCTTCCACTGTTATATTCTAAGCTTGAAAACTTCTTTGTGTTACAGTTTAGAAGACTCGTATCATCTTCCAAATACAATTTTTCTAACTTCATATACAACACCTTTGTGGAGATTCGTCTTAGTATGTAAAAGAACAGTAGAAATGACGTTGTCCACTGTAGGTGTTGGGAAAGAGGTTTTTAATATCATTATAAATTCTCTTTCCACAATTATTAAAATGCACTAAATTAAAGTATCATCTTACTAGAGAACTTGTTTTGCACTTATGCAGGTATTATGCCATTGCAACACCAAGTGCCACTCAACGACTTCTTCTTGGACTTTTGGAAGCACCACCATCCTGGGCCCCAGATGCACTTGATGCTGCTGTACAACTTGTAGAACTCCTTCGAGCTGCTGAAGATTATGCCTCTGGCATTAGGGTAAGCTGGATGGTTTGCACTGCTAAGCAAAGAAATTTTACATACCTTTTACTGTTAATAGTTTTCTTCTGTCCTTGTTCCAACATGTGCATGCCTTCCTCAGATTTTTTCTTGACAGGCCTCAAATGTTTCCTTTATCTGTATTAAACAAGTATTTGAATCATTTCCAGAACCTCATCCATGAGTTTAAGCTTTTAGGTTGATTTGTTTGTTGACATGATGTAAGAGGTTTTACAATCGACAGGTCCTGAGATTATGTTGAATTCTTCTTGTGCCAAAATTTTGAAACCTGCAGCAATGACATATAAGTATGTCATGAACCGTAATGTCAAATGTTATGGTGATATCAAATCAGAAAGAACAATATTTACTCAAACCATCATATACAACATAATTTATCAATTTGGAAATCTACTCTTCAGAATTTTTGATTCATTTGCCTGAGTTACTTTGTGTCTGATGATGTAGCTTCCGAGGAACTGGATGCACCTGCACTTTTTACGTGCAATAGGGACTGCTATGTCTATGAGAGCAGGTATAGCTGCTGATGCAGCTGCAGCATTACTGTTTCGCATCCTATCTCAGCCTGTGTTGCTCTTTCCCCCACTCAGCCAAGTTGAGGGAGTTAAGGTTCAACATGAACCTTTTGGTGGCTATATTTCAAGCTACAAGCAGCAGGTACCCTAAGCATTATTGTTTAATAAACCAATCTGTTCTGGTTTACTTTCAGTCAATAAGGGACTTTTTATGCTAGATTTCTAGTCTACATCCAAGTATGGGTGAAGTACATAAATCTTTTTAAAACATGAAGTGAAACTAAAGTCATTACCTTACAGTACTGCTCCTATTTTTTGGGTTTTGTTTTTATAATGTTACTTTTCTTTTTATATTGTATAATCTCTGGTTGCGCATTTGCTACCTTATTGATTTAGAACATTAGGTATTCTCTGTTGAACTATTTTTAAAGATAAATAATTTCCAAAAAATTTATTATGAACAGATTGAGGTGCCTGCAGCTGAAGCAACTATAGAAGCAACTGCCCAGGGGATTGCATCTATGCTTTGTGCTCATGGTCCAGAGGTTGAATGGAGAATATGTACTATATGGGAAGCAGCATATGGCCTCATTCCTGTAGGTTCCTCTGCGGTTGATCTTCCCGAAATTATAGTCGCAACTCCATTGCAGCCCCCAGTTTTATCCTGGAATCTGTATATACCTCTCCTTAAAGTCCTTGAATATCTTCCTCGTGGAAGTCCATCTGAAGCATGCCTCATGAAAATATTTGTTGCCACTGTGGAGGCGATTCTCCAGAGAACTTTTCCACCTGATTCTTCTAGAGAACAAACAAGAAAAGCAAAATACCTGTCTGGCATAGGGTCTTCCGCCAAAAACCTTGCTGTGGCAGAGCTTCGTACTATGGTCCATTCTCTCTTTTTGGAGTCATGCGCTTCTGTGGAGCTTGCTTCGCGCCTTCTTTTTGTTGTGTTAACTGTGTGTGTTAGTCATGAAGCTCAGTCCAAAAGCAAGAAGAGACCAAGGGTTGAAGAAAGTTATCCATCTGATGATAGCACTGAAGATTTACAGTTGACATCCAAAGTGCAAATTAATGTGAGATCCAAAAAATTGAAAAAGCAAGGTCCAGTTGCAGCCTTTGATTCTTATGTTTTGGCTGCTGTATGTGCGCTTGCTTGTGAGCTACAGTTATTCCCTTTCATTTCAAGAGGAAATAATCATTCCAGTTCTAAAGATGGAAAAACTCTAGCTAAGCCTGCAAGAATAAATGGATCTACTAGTGACATTAGAAGCAGTATTGACTGTGCAATTCTTCACACACACAGAATATTGGCAATTTTGGAGGCACTTTTTTCTCTGAAACCATCTTCCATTGGTACCTCATGGAGTTATAGTTCAAATGAGATAGTAGCTGCAGCTATGGTCGCAGCTCATGTTTCTGAACTATTCAGGAGATCCAAGGCTTGCATGTGTGCTCTATCCGTTCTGATGCGCTGCAAGTGGGACAATGAAATTTACAGTAGAGCATCTTCACTATATAACCTCATAGATTTCCATAGCAAGACTGTTGCATCGATAGTTAACAAGGCTGAGCCATTAGAAGCAAATTTACATGCACCAGATTTGAAGGATTCTTTTAGGGTCTCTGAGGTAAAAGAGCAGATTAAATCCATGAGCAATGGCTGCCTTGATTCAGGCCAATCATCTATTCTGCAGTGTAAACAATCTAATTCAGAAAATAAGCATAAATATGAGGGAACTTCATATTCAGAAGAACGATCAGGAAGTAACTTGGGAAAAGGAATTGCAGGTTTCCCTTTAGATGCTTCCGATTTGGCCAATTTTTTAACTATGGATAGGCACCTTGGTTTTAATTGCAATGCACAAGTTCTTTTAAGGTCAGTGTTTGCAGAGAAACAAGAAATATGTTTCTCAGTTGTCTCACTGCTATGGCACAAATTGATTGCTGCACCAGAAATTCAACCTAGTGCTGAAAGCACTTCTGCTCAACAAGGATGGCGACAGGTAAGCTACCATCAGATGAACATGATAACTGCTTTATTTAACTCTTTTGTTATATAAACCAACTATTGAAGATTTGAGAGACTCGATATGATTTAATATTACTATTACATATAGTCTATGTAGGAATACTATGTGTATCCTGTTAACCTTTGTTACCCTAATCTTATAAATAGAAGAGTTGGATCTAATTAATGATGCATTCTGATATCTTTTAGCCTTGTTTCAGTAAGTGTTGGCTTTACTTTTGAATCATTTCCTCTTTCTCTCTGCCATTATCGTATGGTTTCGGGGGCTATATATGAATATTCTATGAATTTAAAATAGAATACTGCCTTGCTATTATAAATATATGAGTTGAGCAATTTATCATTGTGATCTTTGTGTTTACTAATGTAGGAATTATGATCGAATTACATTAATCTCACACTCCTCTTTCTGTACTCTTTCTTATTTACTTTACTTCACAAAAACCAACACTAAGTTTAAAAAAAAGACAATTATGAATTAGTTCAATACGCCCGTCATAGATTAGCCTATACAGGCAGAAGCTAATATTGCAAAAGTAAGAGCTTAAACGAAGGAACATGACAACTATATGAACCAAGGTACTAAAGAAAGTTTCTAAGGGAATTCTTGTCTACTAGTTAATATTAGGTGGCTATTCTTTCAAATGAATTCCTTTGAGTTGCTTTTTATCAGCATTCAGCACTGCACTTTCTCCAATTTGACTACATGCTTCTCTATGCTCTTTAATTTTTCCTGAGTACAGTAGTATCCTAACCTTCAGAAACTTTTGGTCATGAAGATTTTCACACCATGCCAAAAGGAATTGTTTAACTAGAAAACTTAAGCTGTTAGGTTAGGCTTAGAAGTAGATCATATATCAACCACAACATACTGATTATATGCGAAAGGTGCTGTACATTTTACTTGTGTGCGAGGAAAATCTATTATAGCAACTTCTGATATATTTGGATGGTTTTTTTCCCTGAAAGTGTCCTGATCATCTCATTGGGTTGTGACTAGGTTGTTGATGCACTATGCAATGTCGTATCAGCATCACCAACAAAAGCAACTACAGCTGTTGTTCTTCAGGTCTTTACATTGCCTATTTCATATATCGCTGCCAACTCTGATACCACCTATTTTTGCCATTGGAGACCCTATATCTGAAAAATTGGGGAATCAAGAAAACAATATGGAACAAATAAATATTGAAGTTTTAAATGATTGATCACCCAAGGATGGATGAGTTATTGTTTTCTTTTTCTCACTCTTCTTTCTAATTATTACTTGGTTTTCCTCAGTAATTTATTGCTTTAATTTCTAGTCACTTTCATGACCTTGTGTGCTTGTCAGGCGGAAAGGGAGTTACAACCTTGGATTGCCAAAGATGACGATCAAGGTCAGAAGATGTGGAGAATCAACCAACGTATTGTCAAACTAATTGTGGAGTTAATGAGAAACCATAATACTTCCGAATCATTAGTAATTTTGGCAAGCGCATCAGATTTACTTCTTCGAGCAACAGATGGGATGCTTGTTGATGGTGAAGCTTGCACTTTACCACAGCTAGAGGTAGAACTCACTCTTTGAGAAGTAGTGACCAGTGCATTCAGTTTTCTCATTGGTTTTCTCCAACCCCATGTTCTCAATGCATTTTGCTCGATATCACCTTTTATATCTTAGTTGCCAGTGAATAACTCTCAGAGATCGATCAAACTTTCTGGAACACTGATGATTTTGTAATTAATGTTTGATTAATTAATATTTTTGTTGCTCTTTATCAGCTACTAGAAGCTACAGCAAGGGCGGTTCAACCAGTGCTGGAGTGGGGAGAATCTGGATTTGCTGTGGCTGATGGCCTTTCAAACTTGTTGAAAGTAAGAATCCACTGCTTGATGTATTCCCCTCTCATTTAATCAAAAAGTTTTAACGTCCACATGAACAGCATGCATATAATCATGGGCTTTTGCATGTAGGAGTATGCATATGTCATGTAGGCATTAAAATGCACATATTCCTGATTATTGAAAGGAGAAAAAACATTAATAGTTACCGATTCATTTTTGTGCCATTTCTTGCAGTGCCGTCTACCTGCTACCATCCAATGTCTTTGCCATTCAAGTGCACATGTTCGCACTCTAAGCACGTCAGTTCTTCGTGGGATTTTGCATACTGTTTCTTTTAATTCTACTTGTAAACAAGTAGAAATAAATGGCATTCATGGTCCTTATCAGTACTTTAACATAGACGTCATTGACTGGAAAGCTGACATAGAGAAATGCTTAAATTGGGAAGCTCATAGCCGACTTGCAAGAGAAATGCCAATTCAATTTCTTGACGCCGCGGCCAAGGAATTAGGCTGTACAATATCCTTGTGACATAAACTAGCATTTGTCAACTGTCTTGCGTTTAAGAACGTTGCTTTGATTTCAAGTGAGACCTACAGATTGAGATAGACATAAATTACATGGATTGAATGACTTCGGCTGGAGATGCAGCATTTACTACTTTGTTCTTCTTGGTCTAAAGCCTGAAGGATAACTGTGTATAGTAGTCAGCAGGGTCTTGATACTAGGCATTTGCAGAATATTTATTCAGCTCAAGTTACTTTTGTATGTAACCAGGCCCTGCTTTGATTTTTCGACAAGGTGGAATGGCAGATTCTGTTAGCTTCATTCGCTGGCAGGTTTATCATTTGGTTCAGTCTCTTTTTCTTCGTCTATTGCACTGGGACTTAAACATGATTTCTTAGACCGACTAATTTAGGAGACAATAAAAACCCCAAACGAAAAGGAAGTCTTACCTTAGCAAATGGTAACTCTTGGGTATATGTTTTTAAAAAATTGTTTCACTTTATGCTTCTTTTTTGGATGAATAATGTGCGTTAAATATCATTAAAAAGAAAAAAGCAAACATATTCAGACCCGGCTCTTGTTACAAAAAAAGTAGACAAGAGTATAATCGCTTCGGATATGCATCTAATGAGGTCAACTCGTAGTAATGCTAGAATTAGCGTCCAGGAGATGCAAGCGCTTTTTGTCTAATAGACTAGAGGGGACATTTTCTATTATTTTTCTACTTTCAGGTTTACGCTGAGTCAATCTTAGGAGTTATAGAAGAGTTCCAACTAAAGTTATAGAAGAGTTCCCCGCCTTGACTCGTAAGTTGGTGAAGGACCCCTCGGGTACTTCCAGTGTAGAATTCACTCCTCTAGTTCTTGAGGTTATTAAACATTCTTTTTTTTTGGTAAATAAAAGAGCTAACAACTAGCTAGAGCTAATAACAGGATTAATGTGTCGAGTGCGATTAACACCCATGCGATCATCATTGAGAGTTTGTCCTATAACATCTGGGGGCTGTTGAAAAATCACCATACCCAAAGACACCTCAGGTCTGATCCGAGCCATAGCATCA
>JAOQMR010000211.1:11206921-11217509 GCA_027563865.1 Erythroxylum pelleterianum
AAACAAAAGAGTTGCGAGCTTTCCAAATTTTCCAACAAAGAATACCGAAACAAGTAGGTCAATCCCAATCCACAGAATCAATTCTAAGAGCATTACGAAAGTTATCAACCATCCATTCACTCATAGAACTAGTAAAGAACCTGTTAACCATAGAATGAGGTAGGACTTTAAGCCATACCGTACGAGCCGAATGGCAATCCCGAATGGCATGGATAAGACTCTCCCTACTAGAGCCACAAAGGCTGCAAGTGTCAACCTCAGTAAGCCCCATACGTTGCCGTTTGCCATTTGTAAGCAACCTCTCCTTGAGCACTAACCAAATGAAGTGACGGATCCGTTGGGGTCCTTTGAACTTTCACGCCCAGTGCCATTTGTCATCAGTCGGATTATTCGAGGCCTGTGATAAAGCACCAAAAGTATCAGCGATATTGAAGTCACCCTTCTTTGACCAACGCCACATGTATCCATCCGCATTATGATGAGGAGCAGGCAGTTGCATGGCAACGATGTACATGGCCACCGTATCGTCCACGTAGCCGCGGAATTGAGACCAATCCCACCTGCCATACTCATCAACCATAGCACAAAGACGTGCATCATTATCGATAACATTCGGGTTAGTACAAAAACTAATTAAAGGACCGAGCTGTGGGATCCAACAATCATGCCAAAACCGAATATTCTGGCCATTCCCAACTTTCCAGCATACACTCTCTTTAAGTTCGTCCCAAACCTTCGTAAGAGAACTCCAAACAAAAGAACAATTATGCCGATTAATGGTATCCGGAATGCCATCACCAACCCTATACTTATTGCGGAGAACCTGCACCCAAAAAGCATTAGGATTAGTAAAGATCTGAAAACCAAGTTTCAACATAAAACATTTATTTTGACGGTGCAATTTGCGCAACCTCAATCCACCGTTGATAAAGGGTTGATAAATATCATCCCATTTAACAAGGGTCGTTTTCCTCGAATTCGCCGTGGAACCCCAGATAAAGCGGTGAACATGTTTCTCGATCTCCTTCCAAACTCCCATGGGAATCATAGCAGTCTGCATGAAGTAATTCGGAATCGCCATCAGAACTGATTTGGAAAGAGTGAACGCTGAGCATTCCATCCGTTCAAGCGATCCTTCACCTTATCGATCAAAAACTGATAAGTACTCTTAGTGACCCGTCGATGGAAAAGCGGAACACCAAGGTACTTCCCCAAATCCTCAACTCTATCGAACCCCAAACAACGTTTGATATCGGTTGCAGTGGAATCCGGAGTGTTCATGGAGAAAAAGATTTGAGTCTTGCGAGCAATAATCTTGTGACCAGAGAAAAAACTGAACTTATCCAAGATATCTTTCATCACCGTTGCTTGATTCATATCCGCCTTGCAAAATAAGACAAGATCATCTGCAAAAAAGAGATGAGAGATAGAAGGACCACTCTGCGCAAGTCTGATAGGCTTCCAACAATTGTTCGCAACAGCAATCTTGATCAAATGTCCCAACCTCTCCATCCCCATAACAAAAAGGTAAGGAGAAAGAGGACACCCTTGTCGGAGTCCACGAGTAGGCTTGGACTCCGACATAAAAACTTGGAATTCAATGAGGAACAAGCTTACATACTACCAAAGCTTAAAGGTTGATGGTCCCGAAGAAATACTCCAAACTAGGGAAACTATTTGTTAGGATATTTCTTAACCATAAATACCTCCTTTCCCTAGGCGTAGTGTTGGGCTAGCTCCAAATGGAGTCAACTGGGATTGGAAAAAAACGTTGCTCGCTGAAGAGGATGTTTTTATATTCAAAATTCACAAAGGATGCAAACGTATTGAATATTATGCAGTAAGGGCCATGCCACATTGCATGTCAGCCTCTTAATTCTTTAGAAATGGTGCCCTAGAATGAAAGTAGAGTTGAACTAATCCCACTGTGGGTGAATATTTATAAATTTTAGCTGGAATATTAGATGATTGAAAGGCTAAGCTTTTTAGCTAGTTCTCCGGGAAAGTCTCTTTGTTTAGACTCTCAAACTGCTAAGGTAGAAAGGATAGGCTATGCCAGGATTTGCATGAAAGTTGACAGAAAGGATAAGCTCCCTAAGGCTTTATCAATACTGAAGCAAAATATAGTTAGTGAATTAGTTAAATATAAAAATTCTTGTAACTTACACTTGGAAGCCGCTTAATCATACCAAAAGATGAGAACCAATAAGGAAACTTTTAGTACAGGCTTGTATGATGAACTTATGGGAATTTAAGAAGCTGTATCCTCCTTAGATGCAGAAGTTAATTCCGATCAAGTTCCTATCTATCTAGATGATGTTGTGGCTATTGAAGAGGAGCTAGAGTTGAATCTTTTTAGGGGACAAGGAACTTTAAAATCTGACTAGGAAAAAGTGGCTATTTCCAAGGAAATTTCTCCTTCTCTGGAAAAAATTAGTAAAGGATAGGATCCAAATCAGATGATGGAGGTAATAGCATTAAGAACAAATCCCTCTAGTGAATGTGACAAGGTGATGAACATGGTATCTATGGAGGGAGGACATGAAACTTCTAAACTTCATCTTTCTAACAATTGGAAAAGTTGGGTCCAGAACCTTCTGATAAGGAATTCATTAAGGTAACCTCCACATCTAGAACAAAGTCTAGCAGAAAGATAGGTATAGCTAAATTGGTGTCTTTTTGGGTTTGGAATGTAAAGGGTTTTAATAAATCTCTTAAGCAATAATTTGTTAAAGATTTAAGCCTAAAAAAACTGTCATTCTAGGTCTTTTTCTAAAAAAAGTATGAGAAGTTGAGTGAAGGTTTGAGTTTTATGGGTGTAAATTAGACTTATATTTTCAATTACTCTCTATCATTTTAATGGTACGATAGTGATAGCTTATAATATTACATTTAACATTGGCATGTCAAATTAGTTGATTCACTTCATAGGTCGCCTTATATCGATTTTTGTTTCTAACGAGGTGTCTGTTATTTAAGCTGCAAAGATGTCTTTTCAATGAACCAAGTTATAGGAGGATCTAAGGAGGATCAGCGGAAGCATGCAAAGCGCTTGGATGTTAATAGGAGAATTAAATTGTCTTTTACAATTAAATGAAGCTAAAGGAACTAAAGTGATCCAAAAGAGCCTAACTAAAGAGTTAAGTCAAATAGTGAATTAGATAAGGGCTATGGATTTAAATTATGAAGGACAATTGTTGGAGTAATAGGTAACAAAGGAGATTGGTTCATTAGAAAAAAGCTAGATAGAGCCTTTGTTAATAATGAGTGGCTAAATCAGTTCCTAAACAGATTTGCCAGTTTTGGTCCTTCCCTTTGTTCATATCACTCACTATAGAGATTCTCCATCTTAACTTAAATTTCACCTTTAAAGCTCTTTTAAGGTTCCTTAATTTTATTTCAAAGTTAAAGGGCTTTGAGGAAGTGGTTAATAATGATATAGGGAAGGGAAGGTTAGGTTGTAAAACTTACTAAATGATGAGGAAGCTCTAAGTAATCAAACAAGGAATTAAAGCCCTCCACATGAATATTTGTCCTAATACTAAAACTAACCTTAAAAAAGATACGGACACTCTTAGGTTAGCCTTAGATGACTTCTATAAGGGTTCTCACAATTGTAATATAAGGGCCTTTGGAATTTAAGCCTTAACAATTACACCTAAGCTCTCTAGTTTCATAAGTCTTTTCTTAAATAAAAGGCAAGGTTTAATTGGCTTAAGGATGGGGATAATAATTCTGAAGTTTTTTTCAACTCTATTATGGCTCAAAGTAACATGAATATAATTTCTCCTTTGATGGATGAGGATTGACACTTATATAGCTATAATTTTCAAATATTTTAGAATTTTATTAGGACAATGCTCTCTTAATACCTCCTTTGTTATTTAACTATATTAATTTATAAGTTCTCCATTAGACCAAGTTCTAAAGGGCAACCTTTACATCTCTAATAAGGAAATTAAGGATGCTTTCCTCAACTTAAACCTTAAAAAATCTTAAGGTTCAGATGGTTATAATGTATTCTTCTTTCTAGACACTTAGGAGCAGATGTATAGCTTAGTGTGGACACAGTAAAGAAAAAGTTTTCATCAGTAAGAGAATGCTCAGGGAACTCAGTAAGGCTCATATTTTCTTGGTTCTAAAGAAGAAGAATTCCAATTCAATGATTGACTTTCTTCCTATTTTATGTTGAAGTATAATGTATAAGGTGATATAAAAACTTCTGATTAATAGTCTGAAAGAAGCTCCATAATCTTTAATCAATCCTTATTAGGAGCATCTATAAGTGAAAAAATAATTGGAGACAACGTAATGTTGGTCTAAAACCTATACCAGGGTCAAATTTAGAGTTGCTCGTTGAAAATAGAATTTTCCAAGGCCTTTGAATCATTGGAATGACGCATCATTACCAATAGTTTGTTGGCCTTTGGATTCCTTGAGCAATTTTTGAAATGGATCCAAGCTTGTGTAACCACATCCTCCTTTAGTGTTCTAGTGAATGGCTCCACTTTAAAGATCTTTAGCAGGGCTAAAGGAGTCCTTATCCCTTTATCTTTTCACTTTTTCTAAGGTAAATTAATCCTAGAAGAACAAATTCCTCTTTATTACTGACATATTATAACTGATTTCCTTAAATTTAAGGAATATCTATATCCACTGCAGCTCACATCTATTACTGCATAAGAGGCTAATTAAGGAAGTGGAGGAAAGGGGGAATAGAAAATTCTTAAGGAGCTAAAGTTAAGTGATAAGATGCATTATTTTAAATAGGAGGGAGGTTTAGGAATTGTTTCAATCCAGTAGATGAAGTTACTTCTATTGGCCAAAAATGTTTAAAGATTGTTCAATAACAAGGAGGCCATTAGTCTAAATAGATGCATGAATACTACTTATTAAGAACTTCTTTTTAGGGTTTGAAAATTACTATGGAGAAATATTGGAGTTTAATCCAAATGTTATGATTTATGGATCATTTGAGTTCCTCAGTCAAAAGTGTGCTAGGAAATAACGAGTGAATGTAGTTTTGGTTTGATAACTGGTATGATTTGGGTACCCTACACCTCAGGGAGGAGTTAGATTCATTTAGGCAGAGGATCCTTATGTATGCTAAGGTAAAGGTCATCATTTGTGGTGAGAACTAGAGATGTAACTTCAAAGGAGCTTCTCCTATTACAACTAATATTCTTGCAAAATGTCCCAACTAGGATGAGCAGGGTAAAGTTACTTGGCTAAGGGATACCACCAATAAATTTACAATAAATTATGCACGGATCTATTTAGAAACCAATGTCCTAAAGTCCTATGATATGAACTAGTTTAGGCTCAATCATCAATTCCTAAGGCTTCCTTTAGTACCTGGTTAGCTGTAAGATAGATTGAAGACAAAATATTGATGCCATAGTATTATAGATTCCTTGTGTTTACTTTATGAACAATCTTCTGAATACTCATCTCTTTTTTTAGTATGTCTAAATCTATAATTCAATAATTTATTCAATTATATTACTGTATTAGGGAAGGGATAATAATTATCCAACAAGTATGGGGAAATGTGCATGCTTCCTCATAACAACTTTCTTATGCTACATTTATGTTTTTTAGCACAAAATAAACAACATGCTACAAAAGGGAATGAATTTGACCTAGCATCTATTGGATCAAAAAAATTCTAAAAGCAAAGAAAGGTTATGTAGGTGTAAGCCCTTAAATGAAGTAATTGGGATCTAAGGAATTTGGATGCAATAGAAAATAACTAAACTAGTTATATTTGTATAATCCATTTATATCCAAAAAAAAAGTATGAGGCAAACAATATTATATGTCAACATTTTTTAAAAGAGATATGTGGGGTGAGATGTTTTTCATGAAAAAGAGTGATGAAGACATTTAAGGATTTCTCTTAAAGTTTTAATAGATGCTGAAATTTTGATTGGTTTCTTTATCATATTGATCTATGGGTTGAGTGAGTATGGACTGCTTGAATTTTCTGATTCTTTTTTGTTTCAAAGAAACTATCATACAATTTATCTATTTTTGCATTTATGTATATCATGCTATTGTGTTTGGAAGTATTCAAACAAAATGTTACATCTGCCTAAACATGATATAAGTTCTACATGTTTATTTTTTAGTCTGTATAAATTATCAAACATTGAAGATTATGTAGTCATGTATATAATTACCAAAACCAATGTCATTTTAGGTATAAGTAGAATATTCAATAATTTCTATTTATTTTGTTGATGGAGGCATAACAACTGTGGCTTTTATGAATTTTGAGAAACGAAATAATGAATTTGATTTAGGGTTAATCTTCTCTGAATCATTTGTCTCATCAAATTCAGATAATCCTAGTGTTTCTAAATTATTTAGAAAAATAATTATTTTCTCTATTTTAAAACAATCTTCATAATTGTATTTTAGATTTCTTAGTTCATTGTTAAATTATTTTTCTTATTTTTAAACAACTTTAATATGTAATATTAATTTCCATATAGATGCTAAACTATCAAACGATCTTGTTGGTGTGACAAGCTACAACAACACCGTTAACTATACGATTAATAAAGGGCTAGTTTTATAATAACTTAAAAATTTGAGAATCTATTTTTACTTTTGGTAATTTTGACTAGTTTCACAAAATCAAGTACACTTAAATATTTTAAATGTAATTTTCAAAAAAGTAAATTGCTTAAGTAATTAATTTATAAAAATCTAATATCAATAGAAATAATTTTTAGGGTTTACATATCATTAAGTTAACAAACTATGACGTATTTTTGTAACTGATTAATTAAAATAACTAACTGATTTCTTATATTAGAATTTATTAACTTAATGAATAAATTCCTTAAACTACTCACCTTTGTGCAAAGTTACAAGGTATAAGCTACTTACCTTCATGCATAATTTATAAAGTTAAATTCACTAAATCTATATCTTGGTTACATTTCACGATCTTTATCTTTTGAGAACTACCAAATACCTGTTGTGTCTAATTTCTGTTAAATTTTGCTTGCATTCATACCTTAATTTTGGCTAGTTTTTAATCCAAATTTATCGTGAATTGAGTGAGAATGACGTGAATATTGCATAGATGTTAATTAAATTATATTGTGAATGTTGCATTGGAATAAGAGGAATTTTGCATGAAAATGGGAATAACACGTTAATTGCATGTCACAAATTAAGGTCACAACCATGATCACGTAAGTCACGGGTGTGAGTTGTATAGTCACACCTGTCACAGGTGTGTAGCCATGGTCACACCTATGACCATGGTTGCTCGGGGGTGACAAAGGTTGTCACACCCGTAACCACCACATGCACTCCCATGACTGCAGGAGGGATAACTTGAAAACCTATACTTAAAGTAGACTACAAATAGAAAGAGTAAGGGAGGTGGCGGCACATTACATAGACATTCCATTCTTCATTCCATTAACTCTTCATTCTTTAGCCAACACACCAGAGACACTTCGGGAGAGAGAAAATAGAGATAAAGAAGGGAAGAAGAGAAGAGAATAGAGAGAGTCGGTGAAGAAGAGAGAAATATGGCAGAGAGTTAGAAGCATAACCAAGCCTTCGACCATCTGGTGAGAACAAGCTGAAGTAAAAGGCGAGAGCTAATATGAGAAGCTTGAGAGGGGTAGGAGACTGCCGCACCTCATTCATTTGATCTTTGTTTGTTTGCTATGTTATTCATCTGTTGCAGTGTTTCTTGTTTATTTACCGAACTTATTACTTTGTTAGCTTAACTGAATGTTACTTTGTTATCTTTTCATAGTTCATTTAGTATTAACTGTTTTATTGCTTTAATACTTTTATTGACAGTAATATAGGACTGAAGTGTATGGAGATGATGAACTGTGTTTATGCTATGATGGGCTGATCTCTTTTTATTGAGAATTAATGTAGCTACATTAGTTGACTATGCATGATTGAGATACGAATTTGTTGTCTTAATTATTTATGTGGTTTCTGAGCTAAATGGATGTAATAAAATGGCCAAACTTTGCATGATTTTTTAGTATTAAATGAAGGACCTAGAGGAGAAATTTAATATGGAACGAAAAACTATGGACCCTTAGGTTGAGAACTAGAAATATATTAACTTAAGAGGTAACTAGAAGTCAGGTTTCCATAATCAATTAGGATAATAACTTATTGAATACGAAAGTTAGATTAGTTCATTATTTGAGTTGATTTTGAACCCAACTATTAATTTTAGTAAGATAACTATCCAATCATTTCCCTTAATCATGCATAGGAGATTACATTAGTGACATTAATTCTCAAGAGTTTTCCATTTCAATTAATCTATTTGTCTTTGTTTCCAGTTGGATCATCATGCTTTTTAGTCTAGTTTGTGATTTTCTTTTAAAGCCTTCACTCAACAATCAGGATAGAATGTTTAGGATTGCATTTCTTTTTATTTTTGTTCAAAATTAATTCAAGTGAACCACTTTCACCTCCGTGGGGGACGACCTTGGAAAATCACTACAACTACCTTATATACTTGCGAGTAGGATAGCCTAGGTAATTTTTAGAACTTTTTGGGCACAACAAGTTTTTGACGCCATTACCAAGGAGGTGTTTAGTGTTTTGAACTTGAATTAATTTTGATTGTTTTTATTTTCTTAAGTGATTTTGCTTGTTTGTTTTTGTTCATGCATTCATGTTTTATTGTGTTATTTTGTTAACATGTTTTTGTAATTTCATTATTAATTTATTGCTTTTCATAGTTGGTTTGTGTTAGGTAGGAGAACCTTAGGTAGAGAATTCATTTGGTTTATACTAGGAACGAGACTTTTAGATAGTGAACCCGTCCCTTTTATTAATAGCATACATCGAAGACAAAGACCTTAAGGGGACTTGGAAGATGATCGCGAGGAGCCCAAGTGTGAAGATCAAGTGAATAACTATAAGATGGGTGAAAGGAAGTTAGTGATGAAGGAGCAGTTAGATCAGTGATTGATACTGCCACTTTGTGTATACGTTTAGGAGAGGCAACTAGGAATTATGAATTAAAGAGCATCCATTATAATATGTTACCATTATTCTATGGGGTTCCTAATGAAGACCTTTTAAACTTCATTCGGGAGTTCTATACCACTCGTCAAACCTTTCCGTTGGATGGATTAAACGAAGATCACAGAAAGAGATGCTTCCTATACACATTAAAGGATCGGGCTAAGGCATGGTTAATGAACCTTCCTTCCAAGTCTTTGACTATATGGAAGGAGGTATACAACACATCTGAGTTAAACACCAAGATAGCTACCTTCACTCAGATAGAGGGAGAGCCATTCCATGAGGCATGGGAATGCTTTAAGCTCTTATTGATATAATGTCCACACCACCATTTTTCGCTTCACATGTTAAACCAAGTCTTTTATGATGGGTTGACGCAGCAGTGTCAGTACACAATGAATAATGCAACAAGAGGAGCTGTAGGAGAGAAGACAGTTGAAGAAACATATGAAATCTTCAAAATGTTATGGACTAATTCTCAACAAAAGAGCGTGAGGGGAAGAAGAGATGGAGTTCATGAAGTGAGCTTGAATCAATAATTGACTATGCAGTTAGCTGAGTTAACGAGGCATGTAAAGATGTTAACTACGAGACTAACCTAGAATGTTCCAAATCAAGAAGTGTGTGGTATATGTGGAACTTGTGGTCATGGAGCGAATGTTTGTATGTATTCTTACAAACCTTTTGATGGGGAAGAACAAGTTAACTCACTTAACGGTTTTCAACTAAGGGATCAGAATGATCCATACTCAAACACCTACAACCCTAGTTGGAGAAACCACCCTAATTTCTCGTAGAATACCAAAAATCCACCGATATAACCCTTACCACAATATCAAAATTTTTAGAGGACAAAATTTTTCAAAGGGCATCCTCAAATGACAACCTACAGAGAAAGCCTTCTTTGGAGTAAAGCCTGAATGCATTCATTTTGATTACAACTCAGAATCAAGAAACGAACAACAAGAGATTTGACTCCTTAGAAGCATTTGTTAAGAGGATTGAGATTCAAGTAGGGTAACTTGCAGCTCAAATGCATAGCAATCAAAAGGGAAGGTTATGCAGTCAACTCGAGCAAGCCCAAGCAATCATTGTTCTGAGAAGTGGTAAAGTGATTGACAATCATGTTGAGTTTCCTTTTGAGCTATCTAATGTTGATAATTAAGAGAAGGAAAGCCTCAACCAAGAAGAAGATGAGCAGAATTAGAAAATAATAGGAGAAACTCTTTAAGTCACATTCAAAAGTGTGAACAACTTGAGCATGACACCAAGGACAATGAAGGACCAAAACTGCACAAGACGACGAATCTTTATCGACCACCAATTCCATATCCAAGTCACCTTAAGGAAGTGAAACAAGATGAGTAGTTTTCCTATCTATATTGCATGCTTTCTAAGGTCAATGTTAATCTGCCCTTGTTAGATGTGATTAGGAACATTCTGACTTATGTTAAGTTCTTCAAGGAACTATGCACCAAAAAATAAAAGTTCGAGCCTAACAAAAAGGTGCTAGTTTTGGAAGTAGCAAGTGCAATTCTGCAATTGCATTTACCCC
>JAOQMR010000211.1:11231394-11241499 GCA_027563865.1 Erythroxylum pelleterianum
AAATACGCATACACATTCCTCTTTCACACCAGTCATCCAAAAATCTCATACCATGCCTATAATTACACAATCCTATGTAAAATACTCATTTCATGCATTAACCTTAAATATCATTCCAATATTACCCAAATACCACATTAAACAACACTAATTTCTTCATTAAATTTTATTTCATAATTTTCTAATTTTCAAAGAAAGTTTGGGGTCCAACACATCACCTTCTCAAGGGGGTGAGATTTATGTTAGGCTTTTTAGGTGAGGTAAAGGAAGAGAAAGCAAGATGGAAGGAGGGGAAAAAGATAAGCAACCTTTCAAACAAACCAAAGAAGAGAAGAAAAGAGGGAGAAGAAAGCTACGAAGGTGGAGAGAAAAACATGAAGAAAATTTTCATTTGGCCTTCTAATATGAAAGTGTCATGGAAGACTAGCAAAAAGGTTGGGTTTTGTTAATAAAAGAATGATTTAAGACATGGTTAGGCAAGTGAAACTTGTCACTTGCCACATGTCTCATTTTTAAAGCATTCAATTGGTTCTTTCAAATAAATGTCAACTTCTACTCCAATTCTCTCCCAAATGTTCAATGGCTCTAATTAATAAATCCTAAAATCATTTTTCTAAACTTCCATTACTATTGGACATTAATTTCTATTACCGGTAAACAATTATTCTACCACTTGACATTTTTCCTAGTCCAGAAAAGTACCCCGAAATTACACAAAAATTTCACTAACAATTTAAAAACCTCAATGACCCTCTCCAATCAATTTTCCAAACACAAAAATCACATTTTTCATAATAATCACATTTATGATCAAATATACCGGGAAATGTCAAGAATGCATGTACAGGCATTTACATGTGCAAAATTCACTATTTACGTGCATGTGTATGCATGAACATACCAAGACATTTTCAAACACTCATAAACCCTTCCAAATTACAATTCTACTCTTCCCATCGGTGATGGGATGTTACAAAAGTTACTTTAACTATAATTGTCTCATTTCAAATTTTGGTAAATCTTCTTAATAATTTATTTAAATATTTATAATTACTAAATGTATAATTTTAGTATTTTAAATACCTAATGTCTACATATTTTAAAATAATTAAAATATAATATAATTAAATATTTCAAAATTTATGAGCTGATTTTAATTTTGTAAATAAAAATTTATTATTTTATTATTCGATTTCAAATGTTATTGAACTATAAAGTTTATATTATGTGTGACAAATTATAAGGTTGTTTTGGCTCCACTTCTAATTTTCTATTTTAGTTTTTATTTTTATTTTCAATTTCTATCTTTTGTTAAGAAAAACTAGAAACCCTATTTTATTAAGATTTATAATAATAATAAAAAACAAAATATTTTGAATGAGATTTGTAATAAAATACTTAAACGAAAACCTATTTAGTTTCTTAAAACTAACACATAATTTTTAATTTATCTCATTTCTTACCATATCAAAATTTATTCTCAAATTAATTATTTTTTAATTATTTAAAAATAAATAGTTATAAATATTTAATTTAATTTAATAAATTTATTCATTAATGTTATATAATAAGATTCTAGTATAAAATATAAAATTAAATTAACTATTATAATTAAATAATTAATTATATGTATATAATTATACAATTATTTATAATTAATTTTTAAAAATTTTAATAAAAACACATTGTAATTTATATTTTTATATTTTAATTTGTATATACTTTGAATACTTTTTTATAATAGAGATTATAATTATCTTCTTTTAGATATATACTAAATAAATCATTAGATGCATAACTAATCTATAAGTTATGTATTTCAAAATAAGTTATTACATGAATTAATAAATTCAAATCAAGCAACATGTTTGTTTGAAAGTTTTAACACCTAAAAAATCTTTAACAAAATTAAAATGTAACACCTCGAAGGTTGTTAAAGAGTTCCTTTGAAATTATGACAACTGGTGAAAACATAAAAAAGTGTTTTCATAATAGAGTTGTTAACTCCAGTAGGAAGGGAAACAAGTTAAATTTACATTTCATATAATATATGGCCAAAAATCTTAATCTAAGTTTATATGATAGAGTTTGACATTACACATAAGAGAGGAATAAAACCACTCCAAAGCTATCCTCCTTAACTCATTTTGGCATTACAGACTAAAGAGGAAAAGACATGATCATAATAATTATGTAAAATAAATGAATTTATTTAGTTGAGACATGATTTATTTTGAAAGAATAATTTCAGAAAAAGAGACCTTCTTGTATTTTTATTAAAGAAATATATAGAGCTTTTGTTGGTGGTTCACTAATAGAAAATACGGAGGAAGAAAGGGACCCAAAGAAATAAAGGACACCGAAGCCTAACTAGGTCGAAAGAGAACATTATTATTATTAATGAACAAATTGTGTATAAAATAAAGGTATGGTGCTCATAATTTAAAAATCTCGTGTTTCTCCACTTCATTGTAATCAAATGGTGATATATAGAAAACATATATAGATTAGATCAATTACACACACTTTCACCCTTATGGTAATTCCATGGTATACTCAATATAGTAATTGTTATGTCTAATTTCTATTGAATTTTTCTTGCATTCATACCTTGATTGTGGTTAGTTTTTAATACAAATTTATGGTGAATTGAGTGAGAATGGCATGAATGTTGCATGGATGTTAATTGGATTGTATTTAGAAATGTTGCATTGGAAATTAGAGGAAATTTGCATGAAAATAGGAGTGACACGCTAATTACATGTCACAAATTAAGGTCACACTTGTGACCATGTAAGTCACAGGTGTGAGTCGCATGGTCACACCCATGACCATGAGAGTCATGATGCACACTCGTGACAAAGGTGGTCACACCTGTGAAAACCTCATGCACTCTTATGACCCATTTTTCTTTAATTTATCAACTTACGTGTCATCTATAAGAGGGAGAGCTTGAAAACCTAGACCTAAAATATACTATAAATAGAAAGAGTAAATGAGGTGGTGGCACGCTATAGACATTGAGGAATCATTCTTTCTTCCATACAAATAGACACAATAAGGAATAGAGGGTTATAGAGAAAGAAGGGAAGATAAGAAGAGAAATAGAGGGAGTCAGTAAAGAAGAAGACCAACAGAGGTTAAGGTAGTGGGAGCATTCATTTGTATTAGTGAACATTAACCAAAAGCAAAAGGCAAAAGCTAATGCAAAAGGATTGAGAGTTGCAGGAGACCACCACGACTCATTCATACATCAACCTTTGTTTGCTTACTTTGTTCCTTATATGTTGCATTGTTGTCTGTTGTCTATTGTCTAATGGATTTGTTATTATGTTAGCTTAATCGAACCCATACTCTGTAGCTTTTGACAATTTATCTTGGTTATTTACTTTATTTAATGCTTAAATACTTCACTTATACTAATAAAGATAAGATTGCAGTATTTAATGATGATGAATCTTGTGACATCCGTGATGGGCCGATCTCTTTTCTTAAGAATTAATGTAGCTATTTTAGTCGACTATGCATGATTGAGTTATAGTTTTGTTGTCTTACTATTCTAGTTTCTCAGCTGAATGGATGTAATAGCTTGACCAAACTTTGCATCATTTTAGTATTAAATGAAGGGCCAATAGGAGAAGTTTAATATGGAGATAGAAACTATAGACACTTAGGTTATGAAATACAAATATACTAACTTAAGTGGTAATTTGTAGTCGAGTTTCCATACTTAATTCAGACAAAACTTATCGAATGTGAAAGCTATATTTAGTCTATTATTTGAGTTAATCTTAGAATTCGACTGTTAATTTTAGTAAGACAATTAGCCAATCATTTCCCTTAATTATGCATAGAAGATTAAATTAGTGAAGTTAATTATCAAGCGTCCTCCATTTTGATTAATATATTCATCTTTCCTTCCGGTTGAATTGTTTACTTTTCAGACTAATTTGTGATTTTCTTTTAAAGCCTTCACTCGACAACCAGGATAGAATTTTATGATTACCTCTATATTTATTTTTCGTTCAAGATTATTTTAAGTTAACCAATTTTACCTCCAGGGGAGAAGACCCTGGGCAATTACTACAACTACCTCGTATACTTATGAGTAGGATAATCTAGGTATTTTTAGAACTTATTTGGGCCCAACAAGTTTTTCGTGTTATTGCTGGGGAGGTGATTAGCATTTAAACTTAAATTATTTTGATTGTTTATGTTTGTTCATACATGCATGTTTTATTGTGTTATTTTGTTAATGTGTTTTGTAATTTTTATTATTAATTTATTGCTTTCCATAGTTAGTTTGTGCTAGGTAGGAGAACTTTAGGTGGTGAATTCACTTGGTTTATGCTAGGAAGGAGATTTTTTAATAATGGAGCTACCCCTTTTACTAATAAGATACATCAAAGATGAAGACCTTAAGGGGACTCTGAAGATGATCGTGAGAAACCCATGTGTGAAGATCAAGTGAATAACCACAAGATGGGTGAAAGGCAGTTAGTGATGAAGGAGTATGCTAGACCAGTGATTGGTATTGCCACTTCGTGCATATGTTTGGGAGAGGCGACTAGGAACTACGAATTGAAGAGCATCCATTATAGCATACTACTATCATTCTATGGGGTTCCTAATAAAGACCTTTTGAACTTCATTCGAGAATTCTATACCACTCTCCAAACCTTTCTGTTAGGTGGATTAAACAAAGATTAACTCAGAATGAGATGCTTCCCATATGCATTGAAGGATCAGGCTAAGGCATGGTTGACGACCCTTCCTTTCGAGTCTTTGACTATATGGGAAGAGGTCTACATCAAATTCATGGGAAAGTTCTATTCCCATCAAAATACATTTGAGTTGTGCACCAAGATAGCTACCTTCAATCAGATGGAGGAAAAGTCATTCCACGAGGATTGGGAACGCTTTAAGCCCTTGTTGATACAACGTCCAAACCATCATTTTTTGCTTCACATAAACAACTCATTCTTTTATGTTGGGTTGATGCAATAGTGCTAGTATCCAGTGGACAATGCAACAGAAGGAGCTGTAGGACAAAGGAAAACCTTAGAAACGTATAAAATCTTTGAAATGTTGGGGGCTAATTTTCAACAAAAGAGCATGAGGGGAAGAAGAGTTGGATCTCATAAAGTGATTGAACCAAGAATTGGCTATACAATTATTTGGGTTAATGAGGCATGTAAAAATGCTAACTACGAGACTAACCCAGAACATTCCAAATCAAGCAGTGTGTGGTATATGTGGAACATGGTTTCATGGAGCGAATGTTTATACATATTCTTATGAACCTTTTGGTGTGAAGGAACAGGTGAGCGTACTTAATGGTTTTTAACTAAGGAAGAGAAATGATTCGTATTTAAACACATATAATCCAAGTTGGAGAAGCCACCCCAATTTTTCATGGAAGAACAATAATCCACCAATGCAATCCCAACAACAATACCAAAATTTTCCTAGTCCAAATTGTTACCAAGGTAATCCATAAACCAAAACTTGTCGAGCAAGCCTCCCTTGGAGGAAAACCTGAATGCATTTATTCAGGTCATAACTCAAAATCAAGAAATGAACAACAAGAGGTTCGATTCTTTGGAGGCATCTGTGAAGAGGATTAAGGTCCAAGTAAGGCAACCTGTTGCTTAAATGCACAACAATTAGAAAAGGAAGTTGCCTAGTCAACCCTAGTAAGCCTAAGCAGTCACTATTCTGGGAAGTGGTAAGGTAATCAATAAGCATATTGAGATCCCTTCTAATCTGTTTGATGCATGTAATCAAGAGGAGGAGAGCTTCCCCAACGAAGAAGGTGAGCATAATGAAGAAAACAATGGGCACGAAAACCCTTCAAGTCAAGTTCAGAAAGGTAAAAATTGGGGCATACAACCAAATGCAATGAAGGACCAATATTGCATAAGGTGACTAATCCTTATAGACCACTAATTCCATATCCGAGTCGCCTTAAGGAATCAAAACTAGATAAGTAATTTTCTTATTTTTATAACATGTTTTCCAAATTTAATATTAACCTACCTTTGTTAGGTGTTATTAGACATTCCAACTTATATGAAGTTCTTCAAGGAACTAACCATCAAGAAATGAAAGTTTGAGCTAAATGAGAAGGTGATAGTTTTAGACGTTGCAAGTGCAGTGCTTTAGCAGCAATTATCCCTAAATTGAAAGACCCAGGGAGTTTTCTTGTGCAAGTATCAATGGGTAATAGTGATGAGGTTAAAGGTGTGCTTGACCTTAGATCAAGTATAAACCTCATGTCTCACTTGATTTATGAGAAACTGAATCTAGGACAATTAAGACCAAAAAATATGTGCCTACAATTAGCTAATAGGTCAATCCATTATCCGAAAGGAATAATGTAATATGTGTTAGTGAAGGTTGGCAGATTGATTTTTCTTGTAAAATTTGTGGTCTTAGACATGGGGGAGGTTAAACAGCAAGGGAGGGAGCACACCATACTCCTAGGGAGGCCTTTTACGGCCACTACTAATACCTTGATTGATGTGAAGAATTGAAAGTTGAGCATGACTGTTTTGGGAGAAACAGTAGAATTTTCAATCTTTAATATTGAACTTGTTCCTATTACTACTGTTTTTGAAGACTGTTCTTTTGTCGATCAAGTTAATGTTACATATTTTGATTTCTCCTTGTAGGAAGAAGAAACAAAGTTGGACTTGGTTAAAGAGAGTAATGAATGCTGCCAATTACTGGTAGATGCAACTAAGGGAGAGGTTGGTGAATTCTTAAGGAAAGCTCCAAATGAAGAGAAGAAAGCAGTGGACTCAATCACTTTAAGCATAACGGTTGAGATGTCCAGCTAAAAGACATTAAAGAAGCGCTAAATGGGAGGGAACGCATATAACTTTTGTTTTTATTTTCGATTAGTTGTTTGTTACTTCTTTTTAGTGAAACTCGACTGTGTGCACATGCCTACTTTTCAATCTCTTATGTTTTTCTACCTTACAGTTGTTCAAGGCTAATTAATAAACACCATGCTTCACACCTCGTCAACGCAGCCACCTCTGAAACTTTTGTATCGTATGTCTATCTCTTTCTTTTCATTATTTTTACTGCATGTTAGTTTAATTCCTTTTAGTTTTTAACGCATGTCATTGTTCGTGTTAATTTTTGTCTTTTTTCTTGGACCCCTCCTTTACATTCTTTTGTATCAAATTAGGAATAATGTGATGTTTAAGTGTGGGAGGAATTAGTTAAAAAATTATTAATTGTGAGTTATGTATTTGTTTTCCCATTTAATAGTTAGAGATGCATGGTTATGACATAAACTTGATCCATATGCATAATATACGTGAATGAGTATACTTGCATGTGTATACTTGCATGTTTAGACTAATTGACTTGGATTTCGGTTAAAAGCACATTAGCTTGTTATGATAGATGAATGAAACTTTTCGTTTGGGAAGAATTTAAGCCTTTTTGAACTATTAAACACCATATCCAAGTATTCTTTGTTGAGAGTGTTCTTTCATGATTGAGAAACTCTAAAACTTGCTTACAAATACTAGTTGAGATCATATAATCTTATGCAAATGTTGAAATGATGAAGGCAATTAGGATTTACCCATTTGGATTAAAGAAAGCCACCATGATGACACCATTAGTAAACCCCCTTTAAGCTTAACATGAAACCTTTTCTTTCTTTAAACCCAAAACATGAGCCATGGCCTTAATTATTTATCCTCTTCGTTGTACCTACCATAAGGTAATTTGAGCATTTGACTGTGTATGATTGGTTTAAGGAATAATTGTTTGAACAAGTTGGGTGGGGCGGAGGGGGGTGGGGAATCGTAGGATATAGTTGGTTTTGAGTTAGGAATAGGTATGGTTGTAATAATTTGTATCTTTCCTCTACAGTTTTCTCTTCTAAACTTGATCTTGTTTTAAATAAATAAATGAAATATATAGAAAAAAGGAGAAAAATCAAGATGAATGAATAAAGAAAAAAGAAAGAAAAGATATAGAAAAATAAACAAAAAAGAAAAGGAAGGAAGAGAAGATTTTAAAAATGAAAGGAAAGAGGAGAGACATAAAAAGGAGAGTGTTAATCTTGTTAAATGAAAGGAAAGAATTGAGTGTTTTATGTTTTATTATTTTGTATTATTTTAAACTCTCAATTTGAGTTGTGATTTTAAACTGTGATTTTCCTTTTTCCTACCCTTAGCCTAGCCCCATTACAACCGAAATAAAGACCTTCTTATTGATGTTTATGTTTGTTATGGGTGGTGGAAATTGGATAGGTAAGCAAGCTTATGGTAGAACCCTTACATGAAATGAATGATGAGTGAATATATTATCCTACCTCTGAATGCTTGAGAGTATAGAGAGTGGAGTGAATGTCTATCACACTTGATGATAGTTCTTTGAATTAAAATACTTGTTGATTTTAGCTAAATATGCAAAGAATAGCTTGTTCATGGAGTATTATGAATTTCAAGTTCTTAGGTTATTTTTATTTAAATGATCGTTGATATCTTTAACTATTCTTTGGAAAAGTTGTTCTTTCCATTGTTTGTTATTTTATAGTCTACTGTTCTTTATTTTGATTAAGGACAAGCATAGTTTAAGTGTGGGGAATTGTTATGTCTAATTCTGTTGAATTTTGCTTGCATTCATACCTTGATTTTGATTAGTTTTTAATCCAAACTTGTGGTGAATTGAGTGAGAATGACGTAAATGTTGCATGGGTTAATTGGATTGTACTGTGAATATTGCATTGGAAATCAAAGGAACTTTGCATGAAAATGGGAGTAACACATTAATTACATGTCACAAATTAAGGTCACACCTATGACTATGTAATCACGATGTGCAGGCATGGTCACAACCATGACCATGTGAGTCACGGGTGTGCAGCCATAGTCACAATAAAGTGGTCACACTCGTCACCACCTCATGCACTCCCATGATCTATTTTTCTTTAATTTATCAACTTGTTATGTGTCATCTGGAGGAGAGAGAGCTTGAAAACTATACCTAAAGCAAACTACAAATAGAAAGAGTAAAGGAGGTGGAGGCACACTATAGACATTGAGGAATCATTCTTCATTCTACACAGATAGACACATTCGAGAAGAGAGGGATAGACAGAAAGAATGGAAGACGAGAAGAGAGAAAAAAAGACAATCAGTGAAGAAGAAGAGAAATAGAGGTTAAGGCAGTAGGAATATTCAGTTGTATTGGTGAACATTAACCAAAAGCAGAAGGAAAAAGCTAATGCAAAAGGATAGAGAGTTGCAGGAGACCACTACGACTCATTCATATGAAAAGCTTTGTTTGCTTACTCTATTCCTTATTTGTTGCATTATTCTCTATTGTTTACTAGATTTCTTATTTTGTTAGCTTAAATGAACCCATACTTTGTATCTTTTGACAGTTTATTTTGGTTATTTTCTTGGTTTATTGCTTAAGTACTGTAGGAAAATCTCGGTGCAAGTATCACATACTCGCGGTGTGGAAAACAAAATTTTTTATTGCCAGGACGTTCCCAAAAGCCAGGATCCATGTGTCTGTATGAAGACTCAAACCTAAATAGCCAATATAGACTATCTCTAAAGGTATCTACGCAGAGATCAGAAAACCTAACCGGGGCAAACCCTTTGACCCGGGAATAGCTAGAACAAATTAAAGAGTGCTAGCTCTTACCTTTGTCCATGGAGAGCTATGGAAATGATGATGAAACCCTTGGAGAAGAAGAGTAGTCGTTGATGTTTAGGTGAAGAAGAGATGAAAACCAATTTTCAAGACTTAACCTTTAAGTCTTCGTCCTTCTTCTGTTTTTTAAAAAGCCAACGACACTTATGCTTCTAACTTACTTATATATTAAGTCTTTAACACTTAAAGCCTTAACCATCAAAAGCCATCCAAGTGGAAGGCTAAGAACCATGCTTTAATTACTTAATCAAATTAAATATAGTAAAGCATCTTTGACTTTTCAACTCTTATCCACTTCTCTTATTCGAACGACAACAAATATATATATATATATATAATTAATCAATTTACTTAATTAATTAATTAATATATATTTGCTAAAGAGGTCCAGTCAAACTGGGGTCGGTCCTAC
>JAOQMR010000211.1:11254660-11270760 GCA_027563865.1 Erythroxylum pelleterianum
GGGATATTTCCAAATAAGGAGTCTTCCTAATTAGGAAAACTCCCATAACTATGTACCCTAGCTCTATATAAGAATAGTAGTATCTGTACATCTTTTTATCATCATCTGAATAAAAGTTAGAAGCTTTTACAAGATGCATCTAGTAGAAAGTAAAAATGATTGAACTTCTTCAAGAAGACACGTAAACTGCCATTGTTGAAAAAGAAAGCTGAAAAGGGTGTGTGGTTAACAGAGTTTCAGAGTGGTTTTTTAACTTGAAAATCTATTATTGTTGTGTTTGTAATCTGTTTATGTAAATGTAAATTTATGACTGAATAATGTAAAATTTATAGGATTGTTCTTAATATTCAAACATGTATATTCTCTTAGTTTTTTTCTTCTTAAAGATGTGAAAAAAGACACTCACCGAAGGTGTACCTTTGATGTGCATAAGTAAAAATATTTTAAAGGTAGACCTTGTAAGAATGTTTTGGTAATTTATTCAGTCAAAGATATCACCGACCATGCTACTGTAGAAGCAATTATAGTCCATTCTCCCCAATCTGGTAAAGAGCACAAAACAAATTCTCCCCAATCTAGTGAAGAGCACAAAACAAGTAGATGGACATAATTGTTCTCATAATTCTGCATGAAATTGTTAATAGTTATTTTTTAGGAAGAGGAAAAGGGTGTTTGAAGGGGAGGAAAGATATCTTTGCTTCTTGTATTGAATTGCCTTTAGTAATTTAACTTGTTGACTTGAGCTGTTCATTTTGATGTTACTACTAAAATGATGGAGGATGTTATTTTCTCCCCGTAAAGCATCTTGACCTTCTTTTCAATTATTTCCTTATGTCACTGTTCCTTTATTGCACTTAGTTTGGATGAGTTCATCAATTATAATTGTAGCTCAAAAATAGTGACATTTGGTAATTTTTTCTTAATCGAAGGGAAAATTTGTTGGGAACAAGGTTTCTTTCATAGTTAATGGAAGCAAGGTGATCTAAGGCTGCATGAGTTCATCAAATCTAATTGTAGCTCGAGTAATGGTTGCAATAGTTTTTTCTTAGTTAAAGGGAAAAATCGACTGAAAATGGTTGAGAACAACATTAAAACTTAGAGAAATCTATTATTCATATTGTATGTACGTCGATGAAAATATAAGTAGTTGATGCCTAATCCTAGAATAGGAAATACAATCAATAGTAGTAAATACTTTCCTATTTTATCACTATATAGCTATATACAACTCAACACTCCCCCTTAAGCTGGAGCATATAAATCATATGCAGCAAGCTTGTTACATATAATTCAATACGAGAACCTCTGAGAAATTTGGTCAAGATATCTGCTAGTTGATTGGTTGAACTAACATGACTAGTAGTGATGCAACCAAACAAAATTTTCTCTCGAATAAAGTGGCAATCAATTTCTGTGTTTGTTTCTTTCATGAAATACTGGGTTAGAAGCAATATGGAGAGTAGCTTGATTATCACACAATAACTTCATCTGTGATACTTTTGCAAATTTGAACTCTTGAAATAATTGCTTCAACCAAATAAGCTCACAAGTTGCTAGAGCCATTGCACGATATTCTGCTTCTGCACTCGACCTAGCATCAACATCTTGTTTCTTACTTTTCCAAGATACAGGATTTCTTCCAACAAGAACACCAAAGCCCGAAGTAGAATGCCTATTAGATGGAGAACTTGCCAAATCAACATCAGAGTATCCAGTAATTTGTGAATGACCCCAGTTTTCATATAATAATCCTTTTCCTAGTGCACCTTTAATGTACCTCAAAATTGGAATAACTGCATCCCAATGACTATCACATGGAGCTTGTAGGAATTGACTAACAACACTAACCGAGAAAGAAGTAGCAGGTTGTGTGATGGTGAGATAATTAAGTTTTCCTGCCAATCTCCAATATCGGCCAGGAGCAGCAAGTGGTTCCCCTTGATCAGGCAAAAGCTTTGAATTAGGATCCGTAGGAGAGTCTATTGGTCTACAGTTTGGCATCTCTATTTATTTCAGAATATCCAATGCATACTTTCTATGAGAGAGTATAATACCAGATTTGGACTGAGCAACTTCAATGCCAAGAAAATATCAGAGTGAACCCAAATCTTTTGTCTGAAAATGACGAAACAGATGTGTCTTCAATTATTCAATCCTATCTTGATCACTTCTAGTAATGATAATATCATCCACACAGACAATTAGATAGATACATTGTTCTAATGATGTTATTTATAGAAGACAGAGTGATCAAACTCACATCGAATCATACCAAACTCTTGAACAACATGACTAAGTGCCTGTTTGATTCAGCCTTTTGAGAGTGAATAAGCACTTTTTTTTCACCACAAAAGCTGTTTTTTAAGAAAATTGTGTTTTGTTGTAAAATCCAAAAGCACTTTTTTCATAGAAATGGCTTTTTTGGAAGCTGAAATACAGCTTTTTGAGAAGCTTAAATTTGGAGCTTTTCAAAACAGCACTTTTTCATGTAGAATTTTTAGATCAATTAATGAGCCTATTTTTTAGTTCCTTTTACTTTTATGTTTTACACATAATTTTTACAATACCCACAAGCACATCTTTACGTTTATTTTGAGATTTATATAATATTATTTGACTTTTTTATATGCTTTAATATTTATTTTTGATATTAGTTTTATTTATATTATAATCCATATAAAAGATTTGGTTATAATTAATATATTGTACTTGGCATATTGTTTAATATATTTTAAATAATTTTTATTACAAAATAAAATATAGTTAAAATTAAAAGTGCTTTTTATTTTTATGTTTTCAAACAGTCTATTGTATGAAACTCTTTTAAAAAAACCCTTTTTTAAATGACAGTCAAACAATCAATTGACTTCTTAGAAAAGCTCTACTACTATAAGCTCATCCAAATAGGCTCTAAATTGTCCAAACCAGGCACAAGGAGATTGTTTCAACCCATATAAAGAGCGACAAAGCTTACACACTAAGCTGACAGTTTATCTTGTCTAGGGGAAGAGATATGAATGAAACATGTGCCGCCAAGGACTCGTGTTGGAAAGGCGAATAATAGTTGATCAGGAAATAGGATAGAATTGGGTACTTGATTATGTAGATTAAACGATGGCATGTGATTAATCAAGAAGCATGTAGTTAAGACAACATCTTCCCAATATTGTGATGGAACCTAATTGTGTAAAAGCAAGTTATGAGCAATTTCTAGATGTCTATTCTTTCGTTCAACAATCCCATTTGGTTGTGGAGTTAAGCACATGAGGTTTGATGAAGAATTCCTTGGGAAGACATGAATTGGGTGAAAGGAATGGACAAATATTCACAAGCATTATTACTTCTCAACACAGAAATATTAGTGTTAAATTGTGTCTTAATTTTTGCACAAAAGATTTAAAAATAGAAAATAATTCTGAACGAGCTTTCATTAAAAATAACCAAGTGCAACGAGAATAATCGTCAATAAATATAACAAAATATTGAAATCCCAAAATAGAAGAGACACAACAAGGACCCCAAATGTTTGAATGAACTAACTCAAAAGGGTATGTAGCCCGTTATTGACACGCTTTGGAAATGAACTTCGAGAATGTTTTCCAAGCTGACAAGATTCACAATCTAAGGAAGACAAGGTAGGTAAAGTAGGCACAAGCTTCAACAACCTACGATGACCCAAATGATTATGAATTAGAATTGGAGATTCTAAAATATTGCATGCTGTAGGTGAAGGAGGTAGATTTAAATGATTAAGGCCCTGCGACTCATGTCCTGCGCCAATCATCCGTCCCGTATTGCGATCCTGTATAACAACATAATTTTTATTAAAAGTGATAGAGCAATTTAAAGATTGTGTAAGTTTACTAATGGATACAAGATTAAAGGGGCAATTAGGAATATAAAGATTACATTCTAAATGCAAGGATGGAAGTGGTTGACTATAGCTTTAACAACTGTTTGAGTCCCATTAGCTAAAGTAACAGGAGGAAAGGATGTGTTAGTAAAATGAGAGAGCAAATGTGGGTTACCAGAGACATGATCAGATGCACCAGAATCAAGTACCCAAGGGAAAGACTTAGTGAGGCATGCTACGAAATTACCCAAATGAGCTATCGAAGCAATGAAGGAGGAAGACTACTTAGCTGCCTAATACTCGAGGTACTCTTCATGATTAGTACCAGTAAGACTCACCGATGGTTGAGTAGAGGACTCAGACTAAAGGTCAGATTGATCAGTATGAACAACATTAGCAGCTGCGACCATGCAATTTATAACATTTATCCTTAGTATGCCCCATTGACGACAATAATGACTTTTGGCTCAACCACCACCACCCCCCGGCTCTGCTCTATTAGTACTATGAGATTGAGAGGCCAAAGCGAAAGAATTAACTGAGGGAGATCCTATCATAATGATAGGTGACGAAATATGCAATAAGCGAGCAAATACTTCATCCAAAGAAGGTACTGTAGGACTTGCCAAATTTTGATCTCGTATTGAAGTAAGTTTAGGACTGATAGGAGTAAGAGTAAGAAACATAAAAAATTTCTCTCTGTGCAAGATCTTCTGCTACAGACTTACCAATAGGTAGTAATAGGGTGGATGCTATCTTCAAGGAGGTAATTCTACCAAGAAAATCAGACATGTTCATATCTTGTTGTTTGAGATTAACCAAGTTTGATACTATAGAAAACAATCTCTGAATGTCGTTAGTATAAAGTAATTTTGCCTGAATCTTTAGTATAAAGTAATTTTGCCTGACTCCATATCTCAAGACAAGTTTTGTATGCCTTATAAATAGGGTGGAGTTGATGATCAATTGTTTGTTATATCGTACAACATAATAATGCATCAATTTGAGCTCAAGTAGACATTTGTTTCAATATCCTCAACCCTAGTAGTTAAGTGATTGGCTAGGCCTTGACTCATGCACCACAATTCAACGTAGGATTAGAACTAGCTACTAGTTTTTTGTCATAATTGACGGAAGAGAAATAAAGGGGAAAGCACCTGATTGAGACTTGAAACCTGTAGGAGCCATGAACGGCAAACCCTCTGGAAAATTTTTTTTCCATTGACTATCTGAATAATTTTTTGATGACCTGACGGTGAATAGAAGGAAAACTCAAGGGAATCAGCTTACTTGTGACTGCTGAGGTAGTTGGCACTGGTAGTGATAAGTCACGCTCGCCGAAGAGAGATCGGTAAAAGGGCCGCTTCCTGTCAACTTCTGGTGACCTTTTTTGGCGGCGAAATCAATCGTGGGCTATGGGAAATGACTGGTCGGCGTCATCTGAACAGGTGAGTGGTGATGGTGAGATGAGACGCGTGCCAGAGAGGGAGATCGGAAAACCAACCACTGAAGTGACGAGCGGCGCGTGACGGTGCGTGGAGCAGTTGAGGTTCTGCTGGCAAGTGAGAGAGCAACAAACTGGTGATGTTAGATCTTTCCGGAAATTGATCGGATAGCAATTGGAAAATCCTAAAACCCTAGTGCTTTGATACCATGTGAAGCTTAGGGAAATCTATTATTCATATCATATATACGTTGATGAAAATGCATGTATAAATAGTTGATGTCTAACCCTAGAATAGGAAATACAATCAATAGGATTAAATACTTTCCTATTTTATCACTATACAGCTATATACAACTCGACACTGCATAATGGAGAAAGAATGTTCTCTTTATTTAAATTCAGCAAAAATTTCCTTTCTGATTTAAAAATTAGTTCCTTTTTAAATAAAATTACAAATTGCACCCAGATTTGATCCCATATCCTTAGTGACTGACCTGGTTTTACTCCAAATTGTAATGAGGATTTCTTTATTCTTTCTTTACCATTACACTAAGTAAAAGTTTCTCCTCTAGCTTGTGATAGTGGCTAAATTTTCCAGCAGTGGGATCATCTCTCAATGACAACTCATATATGGTCTGTTGAAAGTTAATGGGGAAACAAAATCATTATCAAATGGGTTAAATAAATAAAAATAATTGCACCTTGAGTCCTATACGCAGTATTTCTTTTCTATCATGGCCCTATGTGTTGTTCAATCGTATCTTTCTCACTACCATCTTCCCAATTGTAACAAGAACCAAAAGTTTCAAATGAGGGTTTAACTGCCTTTGATTAGTTGCATTCTCATATGAGCTAAGTCAGATGTGTTTGTGTTAGAATATTTGTCTTGCATATCTCGTTCTTGTCATTTTTGAATTTGGGATTTGGGACTTGTTAGGGTTTCTTTTCCTATTGTGTCTCTTTGTTACACTTGATCATGCTCCAATCCTGCTTGGGCTTATTTGGCAAGCAGTTAAATGATGTGCCGACATCATCTAACTATAACTATTTTTCTCCTGTTTTGTTGGACACTTGTGTACAATTTCTGTAGTTAAATGCCAGTTAGCCTTCCATGTAACTCCTTTTATTCTACCAAGTAAATACCAACTTATGAAGGTTCTGAAATTTTATAATGCCAAATGTGCAAATTTTCATCAAATTGCACTCATTGTTGTTTTTCTTTACTTATAAGGGCTAGTTAACCATTTCTTAACATGGGAGGCTTTGTTTAAAGTTTTTTTTGGTTGACGAAACCTTCTCTACGTCTGATCCAAACACAAGCTATTACTAATTTGTTGGAGAATAGCAAACTACATGGTATTTTAAGCCAACCACATTGACAATCGACTTCTCTCTTCAGTGATGCCATTTTTGTTTTTGGACAACTGTATTGAATAATTCTCTTGATATGGAAGTATACTTTTCCTAAATCTTTTGGTGAACTTGGAGGTTGAAAAATGATAAATTTCTGGTGCTAATCACTTTTTGATTGTACCTAAAGAATGATAGTAACATACCAGTCCTATACACCTTTATATTGTTATGAAAACAGTGAACTAACATTAAAGAACCTTTGGTGTTTGTATTACCATTCCTCGCCCACTCATTTCAAAGAAAAATTATGAAGAATGTTTTTTTCAATCTTTTTTAATAATTAATCTTGTTACGATTTTTGGCCATCTTTTTTTTAGCTACCTAGGCTAGTATTTTAATTTGGACACTGCAATGATGTATAAAGTTTGAACTTACAATTCCATGGTTTCTGTCACAGTTCCCATAAAACCTCATTTATTTGATATGTCTTGGTCTCCCTGTTGATTTAGGAAAAACTGTATCAGTGGATTCGAAGACAACAAGAAGAGGGATCAAGAGTTACGACGGTTGATATACTGAATTATATACAGGTTTGAGTGATTGTATCCAGTTTTACTCTGCCTGGAGTTATTAATCACCCCCTACTTTCCTTTTACATGCTATTATTACTAAAGAATCCAATATGAGCTTGGCACCTTCACTTGCATGTTTGTCCCAGCAATCTTGCATCTATTATATTCTGTTAGACAGTGATAGCGCTGTACATCTAAATACTTCTAATTATGCACTTCTTATGATCATGAGCATGTTTAAGTAATTTCTAAGTGACGTTTATAGCATTGATGATGTAGTGCACGAGGGAACGTTAAAGTTTTATCTGACAGCTGAAACAAGGGAATGCTAAAGTGTAAAGAGCACTAAGGGACATTGATTTGAGAGGGACGCTTAAGAAGTGCTTTTTACACTTTTATTTTTGTTCTTGCACTAATTTTCTACTGCAAGAACATATAATGTGATTTGACTATGATTTTACATGTAACTATATTGTTGATAATTTCTTCATTTTGATTGTTAAAGAGACATTATTGCTTTGATACTGATGCAGCATGAGTTGGAATATTGTGGGGAAGAGCCATCAATGTCCCCAAGAGCACCACACCAACATCAGAATTCCCAGCCAAATCAGTTCTCCAGCTCAGGCCTTTCGATTTCTTCAGGCTCGACAGGCCCAACAATTGCCAACCAGCACTGTGATCAACAAACCAAAAATGCAGTTTTCTCCAATGCTTTGTCAAGCCCCATCCGTAGGAGCCTCCAAAATTATCACATTGCTCAGGGAGGCTACTATCCGGCCTGTGGTCCTCCATCAGGCAACCAGAACAGGGAGTCCAATCCTCTTAGCTCCAATGATTCTTCCATGGATATATGAGATTGCAGTTCTCTTGAGCAACTTGCTTTATGCTGTTAATGGACCTGGAAAGCTGTTGATACTTCACTTGTGGAAGTTGTACAAGAAAAATTGCATTATCTTGGTATGTTAAGCATGTGAAGGAAAAGCTTGGCGTGAGTTCTCATGGGGCTTAATACATTTCTCTGAGCAACATAAGCCATCAGTTATTATCTTTTATCTTTTTAGCTGCTTAATGTTAGTCATGTAAAGCACTTGCATTGAATTGACCATGTTCCTTACAAGTTGATGCCTTATGTTGGTTATTGTTATAATCTTGCTTTCACAAAATGACTTGTTTCTCAATAAATTGCTTATAAAATTGTGGTTCTGTGTAGCTGCTTGTCTCTTATACAGACTGGTTGACTAAATTTGCATTTTATTGTGCAGAATCATAAGACGTTAAATGGAATTCTAAGACTTTGGTTTTACTGGATCTTGGTAGGTCCTTATGTGCAGCAGGTAGTGAAACAATCCAAAACATTTGAAGAAATCTTTGCATATATTCATTTGGAGTTTCTAGGTTAGGGGAGGAAAACGGAGTTAATAAGGTCAGTGTGAATACGTATCTAAGAGAGAAAAGGTGGTCATTAGCACATGGAGAAAACAAGTAGCTTTTACTGATAGTATTGATTATGTAAAACTTCGTATAGTTAATTGTCAATTCTCTTAGAGTAACACTAGGGAAAAAGAGAGTCAATAGTCATTTGTCAACGTCCTCAAAAGATATTGCAATCAAAATCATGTTTAATAAATAATAGCGATCATTGTAGATTGATGAAGAATGAACACATTTCAAAAATTGTACTGGGATAGGAGCTCTGGAGCTTACCATAAAATGGGGACAGAGAACTTGAGTTTCTAGTATCTCAAGCTTAATCAGCATTCTAGACAGAAATTTAGATAATAGAGGGAAAGAGAGGAGGGAAAAGAGTTGTTTTTGTAATTATTTCTTATCCTCTTGAAAGATAATAGGCCTTCTATTTATATACAGTTAATAACCTGTTAACGGTCTGACATACGCTCTAACAAAAATTATAGAATCTACTTAATTACTTAAAACTCAATCCCCTACCCTTTCATTCCCCGCTTAAAAATATCAATGCTTTCAATTATTCACAAAGCATTTAATGCTTCTCGATTCATTCAATGCTTATACTTACACAGTGTCAAAGTTTAGAGTAGTGCATTTAATGCTTCTGGAATAATAATCTATGTTTTTTTAAATAAAATAACATTAAAACCTTCTATCCCACCTCTTACATTTACTGTAGCATTTAAATACTTCTAGAATATTGGTCATGCTTTTCTAATAAAATAACATTAAAACCTTCTATCTATCGGATTTTGTACCAGATTGAGTTCTGGAATGGAACTGTATCGGTATCGGTTAGTACTGTACCAGTATCGGTTAGTACCGGATACCATTTTAGAAAATTTTTTAAATTTATGAAATAGTCTCTAAAATTTTTAAAAATTGCAAAATAGTTCATATTGGTATATTATACAGTTGTCCTGTATAATATCAACCATGCTTTCAAAAATCTTAATAATAAATAATAATGACAATTAATATGAAACAACAATAATTTTTAAATATTTTACATATAAATAATAACCACAATTAATATAAATAAAGATAATTATCATCATACAATTACAAAATTAAGAATAATACAAAGTATTTAAAATATTACAAAAATACAAAATATTTTTAAATTTATAAAATTGTCCCTATTTTTTAAAAAAAATTAAAAATAGTCTATTGTCATATTGTAAAGTTGTAGATTATTTAATTTAGTTTTTTGTTTATATCTTATTTATTTTAGTTTTTATATATCTTTATTTAATTATTTCTATATATAATAATTATCTAAATATAATAATTAATTGTAAAATAATGAAAATAATTCAAAATTTTGAATTATTAATTATTTTCTATTTTATCAAAATTTTGAATTATTTTTTTAGAATTGTTGTTTTTCACATTCTATTTCATTTTATATTTAATTAGATATAATCACAATTTCATTTAATATATAAAATTAATTTAATAATTATTAATAAATATAATTTTAAAATATATAAATTTTGATTTAATAATTGAAATATATATAAAAATAAATATTAGAAATAAATAATTTTAAAATTATTATTTATAAACTAATTTATTTGTATTTATTAATAAATATTATATAAAATATTAAAATAAATAAAAATAAAAATAATTTATTAGTAATAAAAGTAAAAATAATTTATTTTTAAGTTTTATTTAATTTATAATTGTTATTAGTAATAAAATATCTATTATTATTTTAAAAATTTTGAAAAGAAGGGGGGAATGAGAGCTAGGATTTGCTTCTTGGTTTTGTTATTCTGGGTCTTTTTAAAATAGGTTGTAGATAATTAATGGTGGTTTTTGTTGTTCTGGATTCTTTTGAAATAGATTGTAGATAATTGTTGTCACTCCGCTTGGACCAGTCAAGATTTTGTTTCAGGTATTATTTGCCGTTGTTTTCGTTTTCTTCTCGATTTTGTGCATTGCTGTGATTTTCCTGAAGTAGGCAGGACCATCATCGATGATTCGTAACCTGGGATAGTCTTCATCATCATCTAACTCTTCGTAGTCTTCTTCAGCATCTAATTCTACATGTTCTTCTTCATATTCTAGCTCTGCACATTCTTCGTTATCTAACTCTGCAACTTCTAGTCACCATCTACCTTTCTATTATTTATTTCATCCTATTTGAAAAACTTGAACAAAATATGGGAGAAATTCTCCTTCTTTTGATCAAAAAAGGTCAAGACGTTATGATGCTGAAATTGAATCTCCATTGTCAACAATTCAAACTGATTGTGCTTGATGAGAAGGGAAAAGAAAGTGAAGGGTTTACAATATGGAAAGTTATCTTTTTCAAAACAAAATTTGACTCAATAAAATAGAAATATAAAAAGCTTTTAATGCATGGAATCCTTTTTTCTGAGGACTCGGTTACATCAGTCTTCAACATTTGCTGATACCAATTAAAAGCATCATTTTTCTTACAAAATTTTTTTTGGCTTCAACTCATTGATCATTTTTTGCGATAAGATGGTTTAAGATTTTTATAATTAGAATAGCCGAATTGACTTAATTATATTTTTAGTGCCTAATCTTTCATTCTGAAATACTCATTTATTATATTAAAATTATTAGGAAGGATATTATAGCGAAGTTGGTTTACTTGATTCTTTAGGTGGACTTGGCTCTTGTGTTTCTGTTTTTTTGCTTGTTTTGGAGCAATTACTTGAGCATAGGTGCTTTTGTTTCTTACAGTGGATTCCATCAGAATGAGTAACATTCTCTAAAACTGTCATTCCTTGATTTATGATATGTGTATAATATATTTAAATGATGAAGCGTACATACATTGGGTGTGAGTAATTGGAAGTTAATGGATATCGGTAAAAACAACTGGGATATACTAGCTCATATTCAATGACATATTGGTAAAGGAATTGAGAAATGCTTATTTATGTATCAAGAATTAATGACATGGATAATGACCAAACCAAACAGAATTGAAACCATTGCTTGTCAATTATCAAACTAAACTTCCCCATGAGTGAGAACATAAAGTTTTCGTACATATTCTTGGGTATTCTTTTAGCTTCTTTATGGCTTGGTCTGAACTGCCTCCTATATTTCTCTTCTTGTCAAAATAACTAAAGAATGTTTTTGTAGGACGGTAGCGTCGACGTTGAAACCAGCGGAGAAAGTTTGCCATGTTTAATCTGTTGCAAGTTAATAGCCTTTCTCAAATTCAATCTGTTGCAAGTTCGTCATGTTTAATCTCCAAGAGAAGTCAAAATGAAAATCTATTAGCAATGAAGCCAGGAAGATATGTAACTAGAAGTATGGCCAAATGTAGTGCTATAACTTGCAATTGCAAAATTCATGACAACATTGAGTCTTCAAACATTTCATCTGAAATTGGATTGCCAGATCTAAATGTTCCACTGGAAGATTATACAAATTATCAAGCTGATGACATTACTGATCTTGTGTCAAAAGATTTACAATCTGAATTATCAGATGAAATTAGCAGAACAATAGATAATAATGTGAATGGTATGGATATAATTCTAATTATGCTAAATTAATTGTCTTCCAATTTTTGATGTAATAATTTTTTCTTCTTTGTTACAAATATTGTTAATGAATTGAATGGTGCATTTATTGAACAAGGTACACTTGAAATATTTAATTTTTCTATTTATATAATTTTGTTAAGACATTGTATTAATTTTTGTTTCTCCAATCTACTTATAGGGCTTTGCATAATTGAATTCATTTATTATCATTACAGTTGAAAGTGCTGATGTAAACTATTCAAATGACATTAATGAAGATAATAGTATTGAAGAAAGCGCTTACTTTGCACATAAAGGTTTAATATTTCAGAGGTTGTTTAACATCTTTTGCATAACTTGTGTTTGCCTTAGTTAAAATTAGATTTATTTTTCTTTTACAGAATATATTGATCTTGGTGATCCTCAACGCGTTTGCACTTACTGTGGAGCTCAAATGTGGTACTGTGAGAGGATTAGAAAAGCTAAGCACACTGTCAACCCTAGAATTGGTCTTTGTTGTGTTCAAAGAAAGATTCAACTACCACATTTCAAGCAACCTCCAGAGTATATAAGGAAGTTAGTATTCAGTAAGCAGTTGGCAATAATCAAACATTTTATGAAATATATCAGGATTTATAACATGATGTTCAGTTTCACTTCTATGGGAGGAAAGGTTGACAAGTCACTTAATGATGGACATAGTCCTTATTCTTTTGTAATGTCTAGCCAGAATTATCATCATATTGGCAACTTACTTCCAGTTGAAGGCCAACCACCAAAATTTTCCCAAATGTATATATTTGATACATAACATGAAATTGATAATCGAATGACTGTTATAAGATACATCTTAAATTCACGTCATATCTTCCATTTAATTTTTATCTCATTATTAATTTCCAATGATGAAACTATAAATTCCATTTTCAGATCAAAAGATGATGACAGTTTCTTGATCGTAGTATTGTGATGAATTTGAAGGAGATGTTTGATAGTTATAATATATTGACAGTTTTCAGAAAACATTCTTAATGGATGTATTTCTGTATCTACAGTTGATAACAAAGTATGTACATCTATTTTTTCAATATATTCATGTATTGTGTCTTCCACTTATTGAGTTTATTTAATTACAAGATGTTAGAGCTGTAATTTGTCACACTGAAATAGGCATTATTTTTTCAGCTCAAATGACACCGAAGATTTCTAAAATGAAGAGATCAATATCAGAAACTTTTGAAAGTGATATGCCTTTATGTGATTTAATATCACCACAAATGTCTTCAACCAAATTGACCACCAAAATCAAAAGAGAAAAATTAACTTAACTGTGAAATGTTCAAGAATGATCAATTTTTTGTCAGCTACTTTTTGTTTAGTAAACTATCTATCTATTTTGGGGTGACATTTCAATTTGCCTTTTTTTTGTATATATATATATATATATAAATAATAAAAATAATAGTTATATAAATATATATATAATAAAGATTGAGTCAACCTATTAATTATAATGTAATTAGTAAATTAATTATATATAAATTAAAATTAATTAAAAAAGACAAAAGAATATATGGGCTAATTAGTCAATAATACGAAAAATAATTAATCTATTAATTGAATTAATTTTTAAAAATTATTATTTAATAAATAAATAAATAAATAAAATTATAATTATCAACAGTTAAATCAAAATTAACTCATTAGTTAGTTAATTAAATATATTTTTAAGAACATTTTTTTGTTAAAAACATTATAATTAATACTAATTAGTAATATATATATATATATAATGTACATATATATAATAACAAAATTAATATTTACAAAAGTAATAATAGTAATAATAAACTTATTTAATATATATAATAAAAATAATATTTACATAAATATATAAATATATATAATGAAATTTAAAGTCACGGGTGTCAAAAAAGAATAATTACATAAATATATAAATATATATGATGAAGTTCGAGCATACGGATAATAACAAATATATATATTACAGATTAGTATTAATTCATATATTTATGTAAATATTATTTTTGTTACTATATATACATGTGTGTGTGTGTATGTGTATATATATATATAATAACAAATATATATATATATATTACTAATTAATGTTAGTTATAATATATTTAACACCAATCAAAATTTTTTTTGTTCTTTATAATATTATTAATTAACTAATTAGCTAAATTTAATTTTACTGTTGATATTTATAATATAATATAATTCTTTAATTAATTAAATTATAATTTATTTAAAATTAATTTAATTAATATATTAATTAATATTTAGTTTTATTAACTAATTAGTCCATATATTTTTTTTTCATTTTTAATTAATTTTAATTTATATAAATAATTTAGTAACTACATTATAATTGATAAATTGATTTGAACTTTATTATATATATATTTATATATTTAATTTTTTATTTAAAATATAATTAACTAATTAGCTAGTTTTTTATTTTACTGTTGATAATTATAGTATAATAAATTTATTTATTTATTAAATAATATTTTTTAAAATTAATATAATTAATAGATTAATTAATATTTAGTATTATTGACTAATTAGCCCATATATTTTGTCAATTTTAATTAATTTTAATTCATATATGATTCATTTACTAATTATGTTATAATTACTAAATTGACTCGAACTTCATTATATATATTTATATATTTATGTAACTATTCTTATTTGATACCTGTATAATATGTTAAATTTATACTTGTATTTTCCTTTTAATTTTGTTATTAAAATTTATTATTTGCTTTGTAACGACCCGTGCAAAGCATGGGGTTCAAAACTAGTTAACACTAAAATGTCAAAATTGCTAAAAAATAGTATCTGTGCTATGCCATAGCTCTCTTCCTCAAAATGAGACCGGTCTTCAAGTCTCCAAAGCCAACTTCCAACTTGCACCTTCTGTATGATGCCCTTGCCATTGAATCAGATATTGTACACCTGCTATATTTTGGTGCTTAACAATTCTCCTATCCGTAAGAGTTACAAGGAGCAATTGTTTAGTGCTAACTTGACAATGCAACCAAGATGTAACTTGATGGACAACTAGCAATACTCCTTTAAAAGCCTTGAGCTGAGAGAGTGAATCTGCATGGAATTTGGCAAATTTAACTTGTAAGCTACCTTACCAGTGATCTCTAATACCTAAAATGACGCAAATACTTAGGCCCTGATTTTTTTAGGCCTAAACTGCATAGAGGATTGTCTATAAAGTTGTAGTTTCAACCAAACATATTCTCCCGATTGCCTATCACTTCTATATTTATCTGCATGAGCCTTCATATATTATACTTTGAGCCTTCTGCAAGTGTTATTCAAAAGCTAAATTATAGTCTCCCTTCTCTGCAAAGATCGGTCTACAGTGTCATCTTTAGCATCTCTAGGTATATAAGGAAAATGTAAGGGAGGATGTTGATTATAAATAGCCTGATAAGGAGTTATGAGAGTACTGTACCATTATTCAACTAAAAACTAAAGCCAGTCACTTCGTTCACCAGGCTCATCTCAACACATACACCTAAGTTATGATTCAAGGCATCTATTTACTACAGTTTTCCCACACTACAAGATAATTGTCTTATAGCAACGAAAAAATACCGACCGAATTGAAGTGGTATGGAAATAGAGACGGAAATGATGTTCGGTTGGTGAAGTTTTCGGGAGAAAATTGTTTGCAGACGGAAATTTTCGGTCGGTATTGATTTAAAAAGTGGTCGGTTAAATTAAATTAAAACCGAGCTCCTCCCTCCTTTTATGCTCCTCGCGCGCGCGTCTTCCTCCTTTCGGCCTGCAACTCCAGAATCGTCTTCTCCTCTCCTCCGGCGTCCTCCTCCGTTGCC
>JAOQMR010000211.1:11285370-11306282 GCA_027563865.1 Erythroxylum pelleterianum
GGGAAGGTCCCGGTAACAAAATTTTTGTTTTTCCGCTGCTGGAGCATGTGATGTTCCTCCCGGGATTTTCCTACAAAGATGATACTTAAAAGTTTATTACGACAAAGCATCTTAGATAGGACAGACAAAAGCGCGACACCAGAAGAAGCATAGTACCAGACGATGCAAATGAAAAAGATTCTAAAACATCAGTCAATTACTTAGTTGGAGTTAGTTACAGGACTCAACTAATAAAGGTTTCTAGAAGATTCAAGAAGCAGTTTTCTCAAGAAAATAGTTAAAGTTTTAGGCTATAAATACTAGGTATAGTCGTAAACAAAAGATAACATTTTCATAGATAACTACATACAATATAAGAGAGAAAATCTGATTGTACAATACTTAGAGAAACTCTATATTCAAAGTGCAAAAGAAAGAGAGCAAGCACATCTGTAACGTGAATCTCAAACAATATCTTTCCAAGAGAAAGAAAGGCTAGAGCCTGGAGAGGCTAAGAAAGAAGATAATGAATACTTTGTGAGAGAGACTTGAAAAGGCTCTGCAAGTGTAGAAAGAATACTTGTAACGTTGAAGAGTATAGTGAAATCTCAGACAAACTATGAGGACTGGACGTAGCCCAAGGTTAAGGGTGAAATTTTATTCTCTAACCTTTATTTTTTAATTTTCTTATTGTTAGAAGAGTAGATGATAATTTTGGTGATTGCATTAGTCATCGACTTAAGAGAATTTTTTGTGATCATCTGAATTTGCAAAGAAATTTAAGAAATTTTTAAAGAATAATATCTTTGAAGATTTTACATAATTTAACCACCCTTATTGTGTATTCTATATATCTTACATGATTTCTATATTAACAAATGATTTACTTCAGTTGGTATCAGAGCAAGGTTTCGAAGAAATACTGTCACAAAGAGAGGACAAAGATCCATAGCTGAATCACAAGCTTTTATAGCTGAAGGTGTCTCAGTCACAAGACCCCCTGCATTCAATGGTGAAGATTATCATTATTGGAGGGACAAGATCCAACTCTTTATAGAATCCACACATATTGATCTTTGGGATATTATTAAGAATGATCCATATACACCAATAGACGACAATGGCAATAGTATTTCTGGTGACCAATGGACGGTTGATTAAAAAGCTCTCTTTCAGTTAAACTCAAAGGTCAAGTTCTTTAAAGTTGTGCTCTAAGCAGAAGTGAATATGATAAGGTTCATGGATGCAAATCTGCAAAGGAAATGTGGGACACATTAGCCATTGCACATGAAGGCACAAATCAGGTGAAAGAGTCCAAGATTAGTATTCTTGTTCATTAGTATGAGCTATTCAAGATGAAAGATGATGAGACTATCGATCAGATGTTTGGAGGATTCCAAAAAATTGTTAACGGACTTAAAGCTCTAGGGAGAATCTATGAAAGTCAAGATCATATCAGAAAGATTCTCAGAAGTCTTCTGAAAAGATGGAGACCTAAAGTATCAACAATACAAGAAGCCAAGGACTTAAGTAAGCTAAAGCTAGATGAATTGCTTAATTCACTAAAAATTTATGAAGTAGAGCTTAATGAGGAAGATAAACCTAGAAGAGATAAATCTATCGCATTAAAGGCTGGACAGAAGGATCAGAAGATTCAGAAAAATAAAAGCACATCTTCAAAAGCATTAAAGATTGAAGAAATCAAGAAGGATGATGATAGTGAATCTGACCAAGATTTAAGTGAAGATGATGATGATCTATCCTTCATTTCAAGAAAGATTAGAACGATGTGGAAAAAGAAATCAAGAGGAAATAAAGACTTAAGTTTTAAGAAGAATAGCAAAGACGAATCAAAGAATGAGAAAAGTTCTATTGTCTGCTATAAGTGCATTAAACTAGGACATTACAAGTCAGAATGCCCATTGCTCAAAAGAAAACAAAAGAGAAGTAAAGAAAAAAATAGCATGATGGAAACTTGGGAAGATCTAGATTCATCTGAATCTGGATCCGACTCAGAAACATCAGAACAAGCAAACATATGTTTGGTAGCTGAGACGAAATGTGATGATGAGGTAATTTCTAACTTTAATGATCTTCAGGATGCGTATTTAGAATTGTTAGAAGATTCACTTGCTATCTTAAAACACTATAGGATATTGAAAAAGAAATTTGTTGAAAGTTTGAAGAACGCAGAACTTTTAGAAAAAGAAAACGTCTACCTTAAGAAACAAGTAAATGATATGAAAAAAAGTAACTGCAGATTGATCTAAGGAAATTAATCAATTGAAACAACAGATTAACAGTCTCTCAGCAGATTTATCAACATTTACTGAAAGTAAAAAAAGTATGAATGATATGATTGGAAGATATAGACATCCAAATGATAAGAGTGGTTTAGGTTTTAATAATAGTAATGTTCTTCATAATAAGAGTTTTGTTTCTAATAGAAAGAAAAAGAAACAATATTCTTATTAGTTGATGAAAAATTGTAAGGCTAACCCCAAAGGACCCAAGAAAATATGGGTACCTAAGAAGGATATAATATATAATGCAGATCTCCTTTCTTGGAAAAAGCAACCAGCACCAATGGTACTTGGACAATGGCTGCTCGCGACATATGACGGGAAGAAGGTCTATGTTCCTAGACATCTAACATAAGCAAGGAGGATCAGTAAATTTTGGAGACAACTAGCAAGGCAAAATAATTAGAATCGGCAAAATTTGGTAAAGATTCTTTTTTGTATATTGATAATGTTCTGCTAGTTGAAGGCTTAAAGCGTAATCTAATTAGTGTAAGTCAGTTATGTGATTCTGGTTTTGAAGTATCCTTTAATCAAAATTCTTGTGTAGTCTTAAATAAGGGTGGTTTCATATTCTTTTCTACCAAGAAATGAAATAATCGCTATAAAATTAACTTAGACGATTTGAAAAGTCAAAATATTTCATGTCTTATATCAACATATGAGGAAAAACTGATTTGGCATAAAAAGCTAGGTCATGTTAGTTTTAAACATATTTCCAAGTTAGTTAAACATGATTTGGTAAGAGGATTAAAAAAGATAAGTTTTAACAAAGATTTCTTTTGTGAGAGTTGTCAAAAAGGAAAACAAGTTAAAACATCTTTTTCGTCTAAAAATATGGTAACTTCATCTAGACCTCTAGAGCTGTTACATATAGATTTGTTTGGTCCTACCAGAACACTAAGTCTAGGCGGAAAGAAGTATGGTCTCGTAATTGTTGATGAATTTACTAGATTTTGTTGGATATTGTTTTTATCACATAAAGATGAATCTCTTAAGTGCTTTAAGGTTTTATCCAAAAAGTTACAAAATGAAAAAGGATTTTCTATTGTTGGAATTAGGAGTGATCATGGTGGAGAATTTGAAACTGAAAAATTCAGAACGTTTTGTGAAGAGAATGGAATTTTCCATAATTTCTCTGCTCCTAGAACTCCTCAATAGAATGGAGTTGTAAAAAGAAATAATAGGACGATTCAATAAATGGCAAGGACTATGCTATGTGAAATGAATCTTCCTAAGTATTTCTAGGTAGAAGCTATAAATACAACTTGTTATATTCAAAATAGAGTATTTTTGCGACGTATTTTAAATAAAACTCCATATGAGTTATGGAAAGGAAGAAAGCCAAATATTTCTTACTTCCATCCTTTTGGTTGCAAATGCACTATATTGAATATAAAAGAAAAGTTGGATAAATCTGGTTCTAAGATCAATTCAGGAATTTTTCTAGGATATTCGATTACTTCTAAAGTTTATACAGTTTATAATCTTGTTTCTAAATCTGTTGAAGAATCTATGCATGTAAAATTTAATGATGCTTCTCATCTAGATAGAAGAGATGATTCTGATGATGAAACTCTATCTGTTCCTTTAGACAATAATCTAGACATGTCACCACCAAACGATCCACCTGATAAGGTAGAAGATGTCTCTGAAAACTTCAATTTGAGAAAAGACTGGAAGTATAGATCTTCTAACCCAGAAAACCTGATTATAGGAGAAACTTGAGGAGTAAGAACTAGGTATAAATTTAGAAGAGAGGGAAATGTAGCTTTTGTTTCTGAATTAGAACCTAAGAAAATTGATGAAGCTCTTTAAGGCTAAGCTTGGATTTTAGCCATGCAAGAGGAGTTAAATCAATTTACCTAGACCATCCAATAAGTATATCATAGGAACCAGATGGGTATTCAAAAATAAACTAGACAAATCAAGAAAAGTAAACCGTAACAAATCTAGATTAGTAGCTCAAGGCTATAATCAACAAGAAGGAATAGACTATAATGAAACATATGCTCCTGTAGCTAGACTAAAAGCTATTAGGACATTGCTTGCATATATTGTTTTTCATGATATAAAAATTTGTGAAATGGATGTGAAAAGTGCCTTTTTGAATGGTTTTATAGATGAAGAAGTTTATTTAAAGCAACCCCCTAGTTTTGAAGATACTGAAAAACCAAACTATGTCTATAGACTTCATAAAGCTTTGTATGGATTAAAACAAGCACCTTATGCTTGGTATGATCATTTGAGTTCGTTTTTGATTAAAAATGACTTTATTAGAGGTAAAGTAGATAAGACCTTATTTAGAAAAAATATTTAAAATGATTTTATAGTTGTACAAATTTATGTAGATGATATTATTTTTGATGCAACGTCTAAGAAGTTATGTTCAAGTTTTGAAAATCTTATGAAAAGTGAATTTGAAATGAGTATGATGGGTGAATTGAAATTCTTTCTTGGTTTACAAATTAAACAAACTAAAGAAAAGATTTATCTTCATAAAAAAAATTATATCAAAGAACATTTAGTCAAATATAAAATAGAGAAGGTCAAACTAAAGTCAACTTCTATGCATCCTTCAATCCTCTTATCTAAAGATGAAGCTGGTAGGAAGATTGATCAAACTCTTTTCAGAGGAATTATTGGTTCTTTGCTTTACGTAACTGCAAGTAGACCTGATATATTATTTAGTGTTTGTTTGTGTACAAGATTTCAAGCAGATCCAAGAGAATCTCATTATATTGTTGTTAAAAGAATATTGAGATACTTGGCAGGTTCTACTGATCTTTGCTTAATGTATGAGAAAGGTAAAGAAGAAGATGTTTCTTGAAGGGCGTGAAGATGATCTCACTGCAAAACAGATTCAAGTGGCAGTGAAGAACATAGACGATGCATGTTATGCAACTCAACCTGTAGGTGTCTATGTATCACATCACATATCAAGGGCATCAGGGATTCAATTTGGAGTTTCTACCAAAGATGAAAGTTTCAAGGTAGTTGGCACTATGATAGAAGGATGGTATAGGAGTATCACAATAGAAGATATCGATTTCAATTTAGAAACCTTTGTGCATTTAATTATGCACTTCAAACCCTTAGGTTTCATACCTTCAGTCAAAAATGTGTTACACCTTCTTGGGCAACCAATTCTCAAACTACCCAGACCTGATGATCTTAATCTCACAGAAGGAAAACAAACCTTCAAACTACCCTCAATCAAAATCATAGAATTAGACGATTCACGTAGACAATCATCTGTTGTTGAACACCTTCATCCACTTAGTGAAATACAACAAGATCCTATTGTTAATTTGGAATTCTTGAAGCATTTCATCAATTGGATTGAAGCTAGTCACAAGCAGAAGGAAGTTTAAGAAGCTTTAACAAAAAATATGGAGGAAATTCACACTAAGGTTGATGAACTGGGTGATTCAGTGGGTGATCTTCATAAGGATATCGCACTTCTACATTTGTCTATTGAACAAGACCTCAAGGCGATCCGCACTGATATTCAACACATGTATTCTGAAATTCTGAAGTGTCTAAGATAAATTATCTTTTGATTAATAACAAATAGCGGGACAAGAGGAGAAAAGAAAAAAGTGAAGAATATTGTACATTATATGGTTTATTCTGAATATTATTTGTCGTCTGAATATTTTTATCTTCTAAAATTATGATTATTTATTATCATCAAAAAAGGGGAGATTGATAAGTTAAGAAGACTTCACTTCACTATTAATTTTGATGACAATCAAATAATAATAATCTTAGAAATATGTGAACTATGTTGATGAGTTTGTTAAGTGCGGAAAAATGTAAGTGACATAAATCGTGTCAACCTAGAAGATATATGGTCAAACCCAGACGATACTTCAAAATATAGAAGGTTAACATAAGAAGATACAAAAGGTCTGTTGGGACCCGATCTCGGAACCGGACCCCAACCGGAAAACGCAAATCGCTACACAAATCGCATAACGAAGTCATCAAGCAAAGGAAATCCGAAGTGGAAAAAATAAGGCGAAAGAATCAAACAGACAAAACCAAAAGCGCTAATCGGATCAAAACGAAAGCGAATGGACAAATCGAATTCTTAATGGAATCGAAAACGAATAGAAGACGAACGAAGGAAAATCGAATGGTTCGAAATCGACAGCAAACGAATTACCAACATCCGATAACATACACTTTAGAAAACTATTGCATTGGAAACCTAACTAAACCAATCCGCAACTGGTATAATTTTTTTTCTTTTTCATTCTTTAATCAAACAAATTCAATTTCCCCTTTTGAATTCATCAATTTCATAACCTCAATTCATTTTATCCCTCATATGCGAATTATAACCATCAAATTAAACAAAAACTTATTTTTCTTTTGCCATCAAGACGCACACATGCTCATATATCACCAATTCAAACCATATACAAAAACACTTCAATATTTCCAATCCACCAACAGTATCATCGGACCTCCTGTCTGGAATCCATAACACAAGTCACAATCATATCTCAAATCAATATACAATTTCATAATTCAATCCAAAAACCTAAACCAATCATATTCATATACAATCATAATTCATATCCCATAATCATACACAAATTTATAACTTAATTCCATACATAAATTCATAATTCATATCCATCATGCAATAAATGCTTACAATGCGTTAATGGCATTCCAAGCCATATACAAAACTAATACTAATATCCAAAATACACAAAACCCAAGATAACCAAAATCGAACAAAAGCCTTGACTTTCTTTCATCCGATCTCCCGCTTGATACCTGGAGATGGGGATGAAAGGGGATGAGCTTGACAGCTCGTGGGTAACATGTTTATAAATCGAAATAATAAGCAAAAGTAATTTTCTAAACTTTTCAATTTTATAAAAAATCTCACAGTAGGAAAAATCATCGAAAGTTTATTTTTCAAACTTTTCAAATCATTCATAATCAATTTCAAATAATTTCACGGCAGAAAATTTGCAATCATTTATTTCTCAAAATCTTTAAATTCTTCACAAATCACGAACAAAATTAAAACATGAATGCATCACAAACAAAATAAAAAACACATAAGCACATCAGAATGGTTTGGGTCGGTCCAAAACGGAACGCACTGCATATTCCCGCATAGCGGTCCTGTGCAGTCGTGAACGGAATGTACTACACTTTCCCGCATAGCGGTCCAGTGTAGCCGTGAACTTATAATCGAATCCAATGCCACCAGCGGGCAGGCGAGCGAATCCTTTAAAAAGAAGACAAGTGCACTTGACTTAAACTTATGGGACTTAACCAAACCCACATAACACATTTTCATGCTTGGAAAAAAAATCGGATTGCCCGAAGGCACATTTCGAAAACTCAATTTTTTTCATATCGTGTCATACTAGACACTTTAACATTTACAAATGCATATAAATTCATATAGCAATTTTCCATACATATGTCATATAGCAAACCAAAAGCAATCACAATTCATCAATCCATTTCATAACAATCAAAATCATATTCGATTCACAACAATTCATAAACAAAGTAAGCAACACTTTTGATAATTTATCAAAATTGTTCATAAATAATAAATAAACAAATGTATCAATTTTCATAAGTAACAAATCCTTCAAGCATAATGAATTTCAGAAATTTTTAACAATTTATCAAATCATTCGAAACAATAAATCTAACCTTTGTAACAATTTTCATAATTTTAGAAATTCTCATAATTTATCAAACATTTAGAACTTGTAACATTTCTTCAAAAACATTCGGAATTAATAAAAATCCGTTATTTTCTTTCTTTCACTTTCTTGATTTTTCAAGAACACAAATTTAGATTATAATTCAAAATATAAACATATCACCCACCTCAAATCCTTGCTAGAAACTTGTCCAAAGCATCAATTTCTTCATTGCTTCCTTAATTCCCCTAATTCAAGACATAAACCCTAATTAATTAAACATCCAAAATTGAACCAATTAAATCATGCAATCTCCAAAATTGAGCTTGGAAATCATAAACCCATATAATTTCCAAGCTATCTAACCCAAAAACTCATTAAAATTTCAAAGCTCAAAAATTTCTCTTACCTCATTTCTTCACCATTTTTGGATTTTCTTGGCTTGGAAGGAAGCTCTTATGCTCCTCCACCTTTTTCCCTTGAAACAACACCAAAATCTTGCTTGAAGACCCAAAAATTTGAAAACCTAGCTTCTCTTTCTTCTTTCCTCTTCTCTCATCCGAAACCCCACTCTTCTTTCTTCTTCTTTTATTCTTTTGCTCTCTCCTTGTAAGTGTCGTGCTTCCTCTCTTAAAAACGACCACCCATATGCCATGTCATTTAATGAATGGTAAAAGACCCTTATGCCCCTCCATGTTAGCCTTCTAACTTAAAAACCCTAAGTACTCTTCCAATTTTTCCCTTATGCACTTCTAACACTTTAATTTCTAACACTTTAATTTAATTTAATCCAATCAATTTATCCCATATACTCTTACTCAATTAACATGCTAATTATTCACATTAACATGTTAATTAAGTCCCCAAAATCATAAAATATAACAAAGTCCCAAAAACATTAAATCATGCTTAGCTTAGGTCATTTTTCAAATCATCAAATTGAAGGAATTTGCTAAAACTTCCTTCTAGAGAAAAGTTCCTTATTGCCTCAATTTCATAACGCCACCAAAATCATTTAATTTGGTTCACTACACCAAAAGTTATACTCCAAACATTTCGGACTATTCTTATGCTAACACACTTTCCAGCAATTTTCTTCCATCCAAAAATTGACATTCTTAAAGACTAAATTGAAACTTGAGTCATTCAGGACATTTGTAGCCCTATTTCTCTAGTTTAATCCAAATCAAGAATCACCTCATTTAGATTCCTAGAGCAAAAGTTATGACCAAAATACTTTCAGCTCTTACTAATACAAGACTGCACACTAAACCCAAATTCAATTCGGAAATTGAAAGTCTTAGGGGCTAAATTGAAATTCAATTCTCTCATATGACTTGTAGCCCCATGTCTCTATCTTATTTTGCCTCAAAAATCAATTCAATCGGATCTCCACAGACCAAGAATTTCTTAAAAGACTGAACTATGTTCAGAAAATTTCCCAACTCACTTTGATTAAATCAATCATCCTAAATTTAATCTCATAAATTCACCAATTTCCCCTGAGAATGTAGATAATTGTCTTAGGAATCCAACGCTTCAAAAACCAAGTCAATCGGATGTCGAACGGAAAAAATATAAGCAAAAGAATGGAAGAGTTTTTAAAAAAATTCAAAACCCATAATAGAAGCCGGCTCGCGATCGCGAGCCGATTTTCCTTTTCCTCTTTTTTTTAAAAAACATAGAATAGAATTTCACAAATTCATAACTCTTCACTCAAAACTCCAAAAATTGCAAATTTGGTATCAATCAAAAGTTCAAAGAAAGCTCTACAACTTCCACGAAGAACTCCACATCCAATTCCAATCTCTAAAAGGGTCAAAAAAACCAATCAAACTTTCTGCCCAAACGAATATATCTCTAAACAATAACTCAACTTTGAAAAATTCTATCTTTCAACTCCAAGGTCCAAACATGTCATATTTATATTAATGCAAAGATCAAAAAGCAACCTACAACTTTCATGAAGGACAGAAAAATCAAGTTGGCCTTTAAGGAAGTCAAATTTCTAATTAAAGATTCTGTCTACTAATAATCATGCCAAAATAGTAACAGAAACTTCCAAAATTCATAACTTCCTATTCCATGGTCCAAAATTTGCATACTTCACATCAATGTAAAGATTAAAACATAATCTAAAACTTTCATGAAGAACTTGAAAACAATTTCAACCTCTAACTAGATCAATTTTTCAGTCAAAGTTTCTATCAAAACATGAGTCATCCTAATACCACATCCAAACTTCATAATTTCATATCTTCCAATTCTCACATCCACAAATAACATATAATACATCATTGAAAAGCTAGGGAAAACTTCTATAACTTTCATGTAGATCACTTAACTCAATTTAAAACATATCAGTCCAGAATTCACCTCAAAGCACAGTACACACAAACTTACCTTTAATAGCATTTTTCAAACAAAGCAAAATAACCTTAACTTTGAAAAATAATAACTTTTAATTTCGATATCGAAAAATATCATACTTTATGGCGACGGAAAGCTTTCAACAGAAGCTACAAGTTTCATGAAGATCATTATCTCAAATTCTGCCTAAATCAAAAGGTCAACTATTCAATCCCAAAAAGTCAAACTTTCTTAATTCTTCAAATGTTCACACTTTTTTTTCTTTTTTCTCTTTATTTCTTGATTTTCAACTTCCACTTTAAAACAATGTATTCACTATCAATTTCATTTAAACTCAAAACACTTAGACCATAATTAATCATAATCATTAATAACCTCTCTTAATCTCATATAACAATTCATATTTTTGACTCTTCTTTTTCTTTGCACACAAATAAGTCACCATAAATTTCCTCATTGAATGCCACTTTATAATTCAAAAATTTGAAGAAAATTTGGGGTCCAACAAGGTCAACATAAGAAGATAGAGAAGGTCAACATAAGAAGATACAGAAGGTCAGCATAAGAAGAGACAGAAGGTCACCATAAGAAGATACAAAAGATCAACTTAAGACGATACTTAAAAGTTGATTACGACAAAGCATCTTAGATAGACCAGATGAAAGCGCGACACCAGAAGAAGTATAGTACCAGACGATGCAAATGAAAAAGATTCTAGAACATCAGTTAGTTACTTAGTTGGAGTTAGTTACAGGACTCAACTAATAACTGTTTCTAGAACATTCAAGAAGTAGTTTTCTCAAGAAGACAATTAAAGTTTTAGGCTATAAATACTAGGCATAGTCGTACACAAAAGATAACATTTTCATAGATAACTACATACAATACAAGAGAGAAAATTTGATTGTACAATACTTAGAGAAACTCTATATTCAAAGTGCAAAAGAAAGAGAACAAACACATCTGTAACATGAAGCTCAAACAATATCTTTCCAAGAGAAAGAAAGGCTAGAGCCTGGAGAGGCTAAGAAAGCAGATAAAGAATATTTTGTGAGAGAGACTTGAAGAGACTCTGCAAGTGTAGAAATAATACTTGTAACGTTGAAGAGTATAGTGAAATCTTAGACAAACTCTGAGAACTGGACGTAGCCCAGGGTTAAGAGTGAACCAGTATAAAATCGCGACATCTATTCTCTAATCCTTATCTTTTAATTTTATTGTTATTAGAAGAGTAGATAACAATTTTTATGATTGCATTCCCACTGGCCTTCTTATACACACAGGGTTCATTCGAATTTTGTGAGAAACCAAACTCTGTGACTCTCATCAAAGTGGATATTCCAACTCCTGGATGCTTATTTTAGGCCATAGATGGATTTATGAAGCTTTCATACCTTTTCACCATCATAGGAGATGAAGCCTTCTGGTTGTGTCATATACACATCCTCAGCTAGACTTCCATATAAGAAAGTTGTCTTCATATCCATTTTCCATATCTCATAATTATAATGAGCGGTAATGGCTAGGAGTATCCTAATGGATTTAAGCATTGCTATTGGGCTGAAGGTCTCGTCGTAGTCAATTCCTTGTCTTTGACGAAAACCTCTGGCCACAAACCTTGCTTTATAGGTAATCACATTACCATCCATGTCAGTTTTCTTTTTGAAAACCATTTACACCATATGGGTTTTATTCCTTCGGGTGCCTCAACCAAAGTCTATACTTGGTTTTCATACATGGAATCCATTTATGCTTTCATGGCGCTAAGCCGTTTCTCAGACTCTGAACTCTTCAGAACCACTTCATAGGTAGTAGGCTCATTATCTTTTATGAGCAATACGTCATTCTGTTCAATCATGAGAAATCCATATGTCTCGAGAACAAAGCATATCCTATGTGACCTACGAACTTCCTATGTTGAAGAAGGTTGAACTGTTACTTCATCTTTATGAGTCATAGTCTTAAGTCCAGGCAATTGATATGTGTTTGTTTGAGCATCTTGAACTTCTTCAAGTTCAATTTTGCTCCCATTGCCTCCTTTTAAAAGAAACTTTTTCTCTAAAAAGACAACATGCTTTGAAAAAACACTTTTTGTTCCTCAGCAAGGTAAAATTAATATGCCATTGTTTTTTTAGGATATCTTACAAAGAAACACTTGTCAGACTTCGCATTAAGTTTTTTGACTATATCTGCTTCACATAAGCCAGATAACCCCAAACTTTCAAATGAGAAAGATAGGGTTTTTTGTTAGTCCACATCTCATATGGAGTAACATCAACTGTCTTTAATGGAACTCTATTTAACAAATAAATAGTTGTCTTAAGTGCATACCCCTAAAAGGATTTGGTAAATTTGCAAAGTCCATCATTAACCGTACCATGTCCAACACGATTCAGTTTCTCCTTTCGGCCACACTGTTATGTTATGGGGTGTAAGGTGGAGTCCATTGATTTAAAATCCCATTATCTCTAAGATAATCTAAAAATTCTTGGTCTAAGGATTCCCCACCTAAATCAGATCTTAGTGTTTTGATACCTTTCCCAAATTGGTTTTCTACTTCATTTATGAATTGTTTGAACTTTTCAAATGTATCAGATTTGTATCTCATCAGATATAGATACCTATATCGAGAATAATCATCGATAAAGGTAATGAAGTAAAGAAAACCACTTATGGTATGGATGGACATCAGACCACATACATCTAAATGTATTAGGCCTAATACTCCAATCGCTCGTTCACTCTTTCCCGTAAAGGGTAACTTGGTCATCTTACCTAATAAACAAGATTCACACGTCATATGATTCATAATCAAATGACCCTAAACTACCACTCTTGTGGAGCTTAGCTATGCGTCTCTCATTTATATGGCCAAGGAGACAATGCTATAAGTAAGTTGATTTTAAATTATCTCTTTTATGTCTTTTTCGTGTCATTGACATTCATAATTGGATGTGACATATCTAATATGTAGATTCCGTTGCATAATGTACCAGTACCATAAATCATTCCATTCAAACTAATAGAACAACTATTGCTATTGAAATTCAAATGGAAACCAACTTTATTTAAACAAGAAATAGACAATATGTTCTTTGTTAAAACAAGTACAAAATAACAATCATCCAATTTCATTATAAGCCTACTGGGGAGTGACAAAAAATAAATGCCTACAGCTAATGCAGCAACCCTTGCTCCATTGCCCACGCACAGGTCCAGTTCTCCCTTCATAATCTGTATACTGTCCCTGAGGCCCTGCATATCATTACATATGTGTGAGCCACGACCAGTATCTAATACCCATATGTTATGATCAGAAATAATATTAACCTCAATGACAAACATACCTGAAGGAGCCAGGGCATCTGATGCCTGGTTCTTCTTCAAGGACTCCAGATAAACTTTATAGTTTCACTTTTAGTGGCCAGTCTTGGCACAATGAAAGAAAATTCCTTTCAGCACAGTCTTTTTGAGTTTCTTTTTGGATGCACTTCCTTTTGGTTTCTTATACCTTTTCTTCTTTAGGTTCTTTTTCCTTAAACCAGAAGAAGAAGGGTCCACCACTAGCATTGGCTTGCTATCCTTCTTGATAGCTTGCTCTGTTGTCTTGAGCAGATTGATCAACTCAGGGATTATCGTGGAGATTTAGTTCATCTGATAGTTCAAAACAAACTGTGAATAACTATCAGACAATCCAACTAGAATTAAGTCAACACTTAATTCATAGTTCATAACAAAACCCAAAATGGCCAACCTCTCAATGTAACCATTCATCTTCAGTGCAAACTGCACTGCAGATGTCCCCGGAGTCATCTTAGTCATGAAGAGTAGCCTCAAGATCTTGAACCTTTTAGACCTAGCTTACTCATCAAAAAGCTCTCTAAGATGAAACACTACGGTATTAGCATCCATAGACTTATGATGCTTCTACAGCTTTGGTGACATAGAGGCTAGCAAAATACAGGTAGTCAAGTCACTATCTTTGAGATGCTTACGATATGATTGCCGATCCTCATCAGAAGCATCAACAGCAGGTGGATCAGGAAGTGGAACGTCTAAGACATAGCCTAGCTCCTTAGATTTGAGAACAATTCTCAAAATTCTTAGAAAATCAAGAAAATTGGGTGCAGTTAATTTATTAAAATCCATAAGTAAGCGTAAATTCACACTGGAAGACATCTTCAATCAACCTAAATGTGAAGAAAGAAAGAATGTTAGAATATAAATATATACATGATCATAAGGACTTGCATGACATGCATATGACTCCCACTAGTTTCAAAGAATCCATAGCCCTCACTACGAATCCAAAAAAAATTATGACAAAGTGTCCAAATGGGTCGATATTCAACATTACTAAGAATGACCTTGGGTTTATCCAATACGCCATCTTAGGGCAATTAGTAGGTATCAGTCATATCAATTACATCATAGATGCAACTATCGTCTAGTGCTATCAACTCGTGATATATGCACACACATTGGGTTATCAGCTCTTGGTGTACGTACATCTAATGTACACTACCCAATTGCACCTCTGTCTACATTGACCTTGAGTTTACTCAACAAATCAACGCTTCTAGTGAAAACGGATCCATTAACCCGAAATCTTATTTTCATGGTTTGAACATATATGTATAGAGCGAGCTTGGGTTTACCTAACAACCTTAACTTTAAAAGAATTCTAGTTCTCCCCATATTAATGGAAGACGATAGTTTTCATATTATGCGTGAAGGATTTCATACTCTGGTCTCATCTAAGTCGTAGGATTATAGTCACAATGACTATATGGAATGATTGAGGACGTTTCATCAATCACATTGAATCTATATCCATAATCATCCATCATCCCACCTAACTAACCCTAGCATGCATTCTTTAATGCAATCATCTCACAAGGTTTTCCTATATAGGTTATGACGTGTTATGCATCTAAAGATTTGACATTCGATTCAACTCTTGAACCAAATTGTTTCTAATGTTGGCATCGACTAATTTCTCAATCTGTATGTTTTCAATTCCAATTCAAAAATACCAATACACTAAGTGTAATACCCTCTACTCTAATGTACCAACTAAACACTTTAATTGTATCATGCTTTCCATATCTAGTCATACTAGACATGAAATATTCAAAATAGATTAATACAATATTATTCTCTTAGATTTCTAAATAATTTGAGAACATCAAACTATCACCCTAAGTATCTCTAGGTAGTCTCCACTTCATCAAGACTACTTTGACGCTAATATGACATATTTGAAATCCGAAAATTTTTGGAAACCCAATTTCAAGAAAACCAGTTTGGCATGCATACAACATCAAAGTAACATATTTCTAAAAAATGATCTGAGGCATTGAAACCAAAAACACACAATCAACACTTCAAACAAACCAAGTTCAGCAGTTTTCTCAAAATTTTCTAGCTTTGTCTTTTCCTTGAAAAACTCATTGAAACAATCTCAATAAATGCTGAGAAAATTATAGAGGCTATAATATGATCCCAACATGTTCTATGGATTTTTACAGAATTTATTTCCTAGAAAAACTCAACCAACCTCAGCAACCAAGCCAATCTAGAATATGTGTTCCTCAACAAAGACTTTCCCAATAGCACACAAGAAATTCTCAAATAAATATTCAATCACCTAGAGAACATGTTTCCATCTTCATAGAAATTTATAAACATCTTAGAAATAGGTTGGTGAAAGAAAATCCAAAAAACATTTCTAGAATTTATTCTCAAATTTGCAAGCATGTCTGTTCATGTAATGTGCATAATCACAGCAACCAGAACGGTAGGGAATTAATTAGCAAAAACATATCAAATCATATTGATAAAATTTTTCCTTCCATAGACATATTCAGCAACATCTCATGAGCAAATCTGGGAAAGAAAATTTCGAAACAATATCTTTATACTGATTTTGAATTAAACACAATCAGAATGCACAACTGCCACAACCAATCGGCAGTATCACATATGTTATGGTTTCTCTTTTATGCAGGACATAAGTGGCTCTGATACCACTGTAGGAAAATCATGAAGAAGAAGGCTTTTTTTAACAATTTTTCACTATTCTCTTCATCTTACTAGCCTTTTTCCTTTTTGTCTTTTATTTTTTTAGTCTTTTGTCATTTAAAGACAATAAGTGCAATAAGACAAAATACAATACTTTAAAGAACTCATCTTCTTCATCTTACACGTTACACATCTTATATATATATATATATATATATATATATATATGCTGAAGTGGTCCAGTCATACTAGGGTCGGTCTTATTGGGTTCCGGGTGTGAAAAAACACCAGAGAACTATTTCAGCAATATCAATGTCGTGATCTCATAGAAACATATCCAAATCTCATTGGGATCCATTTGGTTCTATTGCTCTCCTTATAGTGAATCTCTATCCAAATGACTCTTATGTGTATGACCCATTGAATTTCTGGTTATGTTGGCTATTTGGATTAATACTTAATCCAAGCAAGTCATGAGCGATGTCTAGCAATACATCATGACCCCCAATTGACCAAAAAGTAAGTGGTTTGATGAATGAACCCGTGCTCATCACGAACCCTCCTATAGACAATTATTGTGAAATTCATCATTTCACCGTACTATACCCCACTTGGTTATAAGTATGGGCAAAGTGTCAACTTTCACTAGAATGACTACATCAAATCTGGTTCAAGTGATATCAGTTCTCATCTTGGGACTCATTACTCTATATGTCAATAAAGACATTCTTCATGAGACATGTACTCCGGCCAGAGATTTTCAAGTAATGGCCCCGACAAGAGGTCGTAGGTATCATCTTCTGTTATCACAGAAGTAGTGAATCCTCTATTAGCTACTCAATTATCTTCGAATACCTACCTAATCACCACCCTATGAGCGACCTCTGCAAGGCAACAAGGAATGGAGTCAAAGCATAGAATCAATATCCAAGATATTTTTAAGTACCTCAAATCTAAGGATACTTGCACCATTGCTATGATGAGATTATCACTGGCATTAGAATAGGACATTCATGTAATTATCTCATGGTAGGTCATCCAATGTACTTACTACCTCTAGTAAGCATCCACATCTCAACTGTAAACATCTCATGTTTACAGTTTTTGAGATCCACTGCTTGATCAAATCAAGGAGTTTGATATGTGCTAGTCCATTTGGATTAACGATGCCCAATATTATTAATCCTATGACTAGGGATAATTTAGATACCGACATAATTGCACATGATAGGAATCTCAGTAGTTTGATCACATCATGATTTCCTTCATGCTATGTCATATATCATGGACTTCATTAATTTGCTTATAGATCAATATCAATTCATAAATAATGAATACCAAGTTAATGAAATATGCTTTTCTTTATTATTGAAAACAAAGTCTGTACACAACTTTGTACAAAACGTGTTAAAGGTGATTGCCTTTAAGGCACTACTCTAACAACAAGAACTTGTTTAAGAGGTGTCCACACCATATACTCTCCATATGGTCATAAGGTTAAACTTTCTAAAATGGTGTAGACTATGTAATCAAATAGATGGTAGATGCATTTACTAAAGGGACTTTGAACAGTAAGACTCCAAAAGCTATTTTAGACTTACTTGAGGAGATTACCATGAATAATTATCAATAAAAATCAAGTAAAGCTAGGAAACTTATGATAGCATGAATTCACAGTATGAGTGTGATCATATTGTTGGAAACTCATATGGAAGCAATTTTATCAAAGATTAATGGCCTTGCTAAAGCAACAAGACAATATTTGGCGTTATTTTGTGAGCTATATGGAGGAGGTCATGTAAGCTTTTATATTAAGTGGGTAGTATTTCCGTGAACTCTAATGAGAATTCATATAGTAACTAATCATTCTCATTAGATGGATAAGGAACAAGGAATGAGAGATATTTCAAAGGACGATAATAAAAATAAAAAAGAAACAAAAATTAGATGAATAAGAAAGATCTCACCTAAAAGAATGAACCAAAAGAGAAAACAATAGTACTAAAGCAACTCAAAAGAACATTAATACCTTTTTAAATACTTTAATTTTATTTATTTCATTTTTAAAGGCTATATACAAAAGCATGCATGTTTCACTTCTCAACCTTATCTCATAAATGTTTTCATTTCATATTCGAAAGTTGAAAATTAAAGACAAGGATATTAAGTAATAAAAATATAATTAAAAAAGCATGTGTAGAAGTTACGATTTAAAAAAATTAAAGAGACATTTTTTCCACTTCCATTTTTCTATTATGGTTTTTGTTTTTTATTTCTTGCTTTAATTTCAATTTTTTGTTATGAAAACATAAACTTATTTTGTTAAGATTTGTAATGAAAAAAATTAAAATAAAAAAATCTTCTTTGAGATTTGTAATGAAAAATTAAAAAGAATTTGATTTTATTATCCTTTTTTATTTTTATTATACCATTAATATTAAATTATAATTTAATTCATTTCTTAACATACCAAATTTTATTATTAAATTAAATAAATATTAAAAATAAAAGTATAAATATTTAATATAATTAAAAATTTATTAAATAAAAGTATAACATAAAATACAAAAATATTAAATAAAAATTAATGTAATAATTCAATTAACTTACTCACATAGAAAGGAAGATGACCAAAATAAAGAACATCAAATGCAAAAGATTCTAGTTATTGATAGATGCACAGATGTCGAGAGCATATAGAAAGAGTCATTTTTCCTTCTTTCCAAATAATTGGAAAATTACTTGTGTTTAATGTCCCCATTCTTCACCTCTAGAGTGTCTTTTATAGCATTTTCTCTTCATTGTCCCTACTCTTCTAAACTCAAACCAAATTCTTACTACTTTAGAAATTCTAAATAGGAATTTCTTAAGTATATCATTAACTAGTGGGCTGATTTGTCTTCCCCAAATTAAAACTCAATTGAACACCATATGCGTTAAAATAAAATAAAATAAAATATCTTGTACACCATAAGTACAAAAAAGGTGTATGATTTAATAAAAACCTTTATAATCAAATCTTTAAACTACAATTTTTATGGGTTAAATAATAACTATCCAATTAAAGTTTCAATCCATCTGCACTAAATCACATACTCCCCATTAATAAGTTTCAAATATCTCTACTATCATATTAGATGACTTTGAAATTTTAAGTGCAAAACCAAAATATTGCATACCTAATGAAAGTATTCTAGGTGGTTACTTGGGAAAAACATGAATCTTATATGCACTAAAAGCAACCCATGTAGGAAAAATCAATTCTTCATATTCATAATTACCCAGAACTAACCCAACTTTATAATTACTTATCTCAAAAAGGAAAACCTCGTGATGGATAAGTAGATAGAACCAATAAAACAAGTCTGAAATTACGAAATGGAGAGGAGTTAGAGAGGTTGAAGAGGAGAAGGATGCTTCTGTTCTAGAAGAGAATGAAGACGATTAATTTGATTTTAATGTAACTATTTCCTTTTTCATTAAATGGTAATAATTTATTACTATCGTTGCTCCTTAATATTATTAAAGGTAATACTTATTTTTGGGTTACAACTAAGAGAAAACTAAAGCTACCTCATAAAAGACATACCACAGGCATCATCCCATATAATCAAGGAGAGGGCTTCAAGAATATCACTCTAAACCTGAAAATTTGAAGAAATGTCATGACCCAATTTAGCCAGACAACTAAATATCCACAACCAAAACAGATAGGGGATGTGAAGAGATAACACCACAAGTCACCATCCGCACCATCTCTATGCTATCAGATTCTACCATGACCTGCTAAAAACTGTGATCCTACGCAAAAATCAAACCATCCCAAATGGACCATAACTCCCCCACTAAGATAGTTGAAACACCAATTCGAAACGAATGCCCCCTTAGCCAACGACCAAATGAATCACGCAATAACCCTCCACCACTAGTCAGCCCAGGATTAACAATAGAACTACCGTCACAATTCAACTTCACCCAACCAGATGGCGGCGCAGTCCAACCAATCCAATACCTCACACCTTGACTCTTCGGTTTTGAATAAGAAGTCAATGACACATCAATTGCAACTTTAAAGTCACAAATAAACTCCTTTTGAAAGATCAATAAGTTCCGAGCCTTCTACAACCACCAAATACCTGCCAGAAATCAACATGCCCAGGCAAAACCAAAAGAACCCACAACAAAAGCACGCATATTCAAAGCTAGCCAATCAACCAAATCCTCCATAATAAAAAAATCATTAGGAACATCCCACTGCTGCCACCATAAAATCGCACTATTATAATCACGCAACAAATGTAGAGGAGACTCAGCATATAAAGAGCACACTCCACACAAATTAGAAGTAGCCAACCCCCTTAAGAACCTCAAAGAATTTGTCGGAAGACATGAGTGCCCAAGTAACCATAAGAAATGTTTCAATTTTGGTGGACTAGCCACCTTCCACAACCAAGAAAAAATAGACGAAACAGATGTTAGTAGTGTGCCCTAGGCCAATGAACATTTGTGATTCATGTATTAACATTATGATTTGTTAATAATATATTAT
>JAOQMR010000211.1:11306382-11325832 GCA_027563865.1 Erythroxylum pelleterianum
AATAAATATATGTGGATATATTTATTGGGCTAGGTTGAATTAAGTTGTCGGGCTTTAATTATATGAGATATAATGGGCCGAAACTAATTGGGCCTTTAATGGGATTAGGGTTTCTCTATAAATAGAGAAACTTATGTCTTATTAGGTTAAGCTACAAGTGTAAGACACAAAAGTGACGAAACCCTAGCCGCCATCCGAGAGGAAGATCGTGCGGCATTCGGAAAGCATTTCGGGACATGCTAGCACACTACAGCCGCAGCCCGGATCGTGCATGCTCGTGTGGATACCAGTAGAGGGCATTCGCGATTTGTAGTGTCTTGGAATCCGAAAATCAAACAACCAATCCACGACATAAAGGTATGTTCGTACATTCATGAGTGTTTTCGATTATACTTCACGTCGTTGTATGGTCTTTTTCGCAGCGTATTGTGAATACTCGGACCGTACGCAATCCTACAACAGAAACATTAGACACCTCTTCCGATAGAAGTGCTTTATAAGCTGCTCGAACCGAATATGCACCGTTTGAAGAAAAACTTCAAGACATATTATCTTGCACTGAAGTAAACAAAGCAAAGGAATTGCTTAAATAACCTCCCTGAGATGATTCGGTATTACAGAACGTAAGCCTAAAAATTCCCAAGAACCATTATTAATTATATGTGCTACCCGAAAATGTTCTTCCCCTACTGTTAAGCTATCCATATGATCCTCTAAAGGACCCCCCGAGCACCAATTATGAAACCAAAGACCAATATGAGAACCACCCTAACCCTCCAAACTAAAAGAGGAAACATCAAATTAAAACTTTTAATTACCCCCTTCCATAATCTGGAATATGATATTTACAATATTTACAACGTAACACCTCCACCCACAAAGAAGAATCATTCAAAAATAACTTTTCCCAACAAAGCAACATTCATCAATCTAGAACTTTTTAAAGCCAGACCATTATAACTTTTTTTTCCGAATAAGCTAATTCCAACCAACCAAATGCAGCTTACGCCTATCCTGCGAGGAGCCCCAATAAAAATCACGAGCCAAACGATCTAAATTACCACAGATAGAGGAAGGTAGTCAAACCATTTGCATCATGGAAATTGGTAGCAAAGAAATAGAAGACTTAATAAGCACCTCCTTCTTAGCGGGACTTAAAAATTTAGAACACCAATTAGCCAGCCTAGTCTCCACCAAACTCATAATATGCCTATAATGAGCAATTGAAGAATGACCATGCAATAACAGAACACCCAAATACCTGCCCAAGTCAAAAGTAACTGCTACTCCCAGCAAATGTTGTAACCGAGACTTAATAACCCAAGAAACGGAATTTGAAAAATAAATTCTTGACTTAGAAAGATTAGCCCTCTGCCCACTCGCCATACAGAACACATCCAACACCTCACGGACCACTTTAACCTGCTTAGCTGAAGCCTTACCAAAAATCAGCAAGTCATCAGCAAAAAGTAAATGACTAATGCCTGGCTCACCTTTAGATGCCCTAATCGGCATCCATTTTTTACTCATCAGTGCTCTCTGAATAAACATAGTCAAACCTTCCGTACAAAGAACAAATAAAAAGGAGAGAGTGGATCTCCTTGGCGAAGCCCTCGAGTCGTAGAGAAAGATGTAGAGGGGTTGCCGTTCCATATAATAACCAATGAAGATTGAGAAAGAGCACTTAAAATCAGATTAACCGACCAAGAAGGAAACCAAAAACCTGCAACACAATCCTCAGTAGTCCTAATTGACCCTATCATAGGCCTTCTCCAAATCAACTTTAAAAGCAAAATGACCCACTTTACTTTTAGACCTTCTAAAAGAATGCAGCAGTTAATAATAACGTTATTAGCAGCGGTACGATCAGAAATAAAACTACTCTGGAACAGGCCAACCAAACCATCAATAAAAGGTTTCAAACAATTCGACAAAACCTTCATAACCACTTTATACAACACATTACGAAGTGTAATAGGCCAAAATTGAGAAATCGATTCTGGAGCATGAACCTTAGGAATAAGCACAAGAAAACCTTTAGCAGCCTGAGCATCCATCACACTCAAATTAAAAGTCTGCGACACTAACTGGAAAACCTCTTCACCAACCACATCCCAATACTTCTTAAAAAATATAATTGAAAACCATTTGGCCTAGGGGCCTTATAAGAACCCATACTCGAAATAGCCAACCAAACTTCTTCCCGAGTAACAGGTTTCAATATATCTTCAACTGTCGTCTCAGATAATCGAGGAAAATTCAAACCCGCAAAACCCACAGTATTAAAAACCCCATCATTCGAGAACAACTTCTCATAGAACCTCACTGCCATATCCTTCACTAAAGCTAGATCAGACACCCACTCCCCAGCATCATTCTTCAAACATTCAATTTTATTCTATCTCCGACGAACCCTAGTACTCGCATGATAATACTTAGTACATTGCTCACCATCCTTGATCCAAGCAGCACGAGACTTCTGTAACTAAAGTGTCTCTTCCTGTTTCAAATACAAATCATATTAACATAACAAATCTTTTTCAAGCAACAAGGGAGAAGAAGAAGGATGATTCTGAATAGCCAACTAAACACCCTTTATTCACTTTAGTAAAACCCTCTTTTTCTGAAAAATATTACTGAAAACCTCCTTATTCCAACGTACAGCTTGTTCTTGAACTGACAAAAGAGCACTAGAAATAGAATCATGAAGGTCAAATCATGCCGACGAAACAACTTGCTTAAAATCCTCCCGTAAAGTCTAAGCAGCCTCAAACCGAAACGACCTCTCCAAAGGAAAGGAAGAGAAACCTCTCAAAGACAATAATAGAGGAAAATGATCAGAAACAAACTGAGACAAAGACATAACTGAAGCTTCAAGAAATCTCAGCCGCCAACCAGCATTACACAAAACCCGATTTAAACGTTCTTGTATAACACCAATTCTAGCAATTGAGCGCGTCCAAGTAAACTGACCACCCACACAACCCAAATCCCGAAGGGAACAATAATTCCGATGCCGTAAAAACCTACTACAGTTAGCGACAGATGGTAACTCACTCCCTTTTTTCTCATGGACATATGCAATGTCATTAAACTCACCAAATAACAACCAAGGCCCATCTACATAATCTGAAATATCATACATCTGAGACCAGAAAAAATCTCGTCTGCTACGAATAGGACTAGCATATGTCGCAGTAAGAAACCAACAACTACTCCCCCTAACAGCAACTAAACAATAAATAAGCTGAGTATCCATCCATAGAAAACGTATATCACACAAATTCTTATTCCAAAACAACCAAACACCACCAGCAAAACCAACAGAATGAGAAAGGAAGAAGTCAGAAAAACCTACCTTCTTTGCCACTCTAGTCGCTCTGTCATCCAAAATTCTAGGCTCCACAATAATCAAAATGTTCGGATAATAAAAACGAGATAATTCTTTTACATGGGTCAAAAAACCCCTCTTCGCACTCCACCACAATTCTACTGAATTATTTTTAAATCCATTAAAATAGATTAAAAGAAAGAGCCAGAAACTTACAACTTTCTACGTGGGCTTCGACTCCGACAGCGACCACCACCATCTCCATTATCATTTGAAATATTATCATTGGTCTCAGACGAAACCACATCATTCACCGCATAATCAAATTTATTAGCCAAAGCTTTTGAAATTACTACTGGTTTCTCACACACAATGATATCACCAGTAATTGGGTCGGGAGGTTTCGGTTTATTTAAAACAAATTCTGCCACTACCCCACCACTAACATTATCAATCACCGGCAACATAGGCACCCCCGCTGACAAAATGCTAGGAACCTAAGATTCCATGACCAAGATCTGGTATAATGCATCAGACACCATACCCTCTACATTCGGCCCAGAATGTTGTCCAAACTCCAAAGCCTCCTTTCGCTGATTTACAACCATTGGACCCTCAAAAATAGGCCTACGAACAACAAACCCATTCCGAAACTGACCTTTCTCACTACCAAACCTCCTAACCCCCTTAACCACCACAGGCTTCTTACCTTTATCTCTTAGACCCACAGTCCCACTAACATTAGTAATCCTCTTGCTAGGCCCAACCGAGCCCTTATCCACCTTGACAACCACTCTATCTTCCACCTGTAAAGATTCAAACTGATTTTCAGTGATAGTGTTAGATACTGTCTTCTCCTGAGAAATAGAGGAAGACTTACTTCTAACAATACGCCTTTTTTTACACTGTGCATCTAACCATGGGCCAAAGATATCTTCTTTAGAATTTGAACTATCATCAACCATCACCATATCCTGAGCTACACCAGCATTCTCCACCTCATTTATCACCGGAACCACCACCTCCGTACAATTTTCAATACGATGATTGACACGGCCACATCCTGAACAGACCCCTAAAATTCCTTCATACTCCAGACGTCACCATGCACCTTCAATAAAAACCTTAGGAACAAGATGTTGGTCAAGATTCAATTCCATACAAACTCTAGCAAAACGTCCTCTAGTAGCCATGAACGTCTGCCTATCCACCTTAATGGGCATTCCAACAGCACTAGCTGCTGCAAACAAGAATTCATCACGATAAAATTCCATTGAAAATTCAATAAAATGCACCCAAATAACCATTGAGGAAATTTTAGTCGTAGATAGCTGGAAACCAGGCTTTCACTTCTTAATATACAATGGCTGACCTCTAACAATATAGGGACCATCGGACACAATTCACAACATATCCTCTTCTCGTCAAACTTGGCAAGGTAAAAACTAAAAATCAAATCAATAATATCTAGTCCCGCAGAAGGCCTCCAAAACAAGTTCAACCGATTCTCCAAGTACATAAAATTAACAGAAAGGCCGAACTCTGACCTACCGAAGAAGAGAACTTTTCCCTAGATGACTGCCCTACCAAACAATCCCGAAAAGAAAGTGATGGCCTTGCATGCAACTTAGCAGTAGCCGACAAAATGGGACCAACAAACGTAGAGCCCTCTAAATCAAGGCTAGATGGTTGTCCCACCTGAAAAATATTCTCAATTGGTGCAGGACAAAGCACAAGCTGAGCCCCCTCCATTCTCGTCTTTACTACTACTTTTTCTACAGTGCACTAAAGCCCTTGCGCAGTTGGTGTGATCACGCCCTTTGCTCTACAATTTTGGAGATTAAAAAAAAGGTAATACTTTAAAAGCCATTATATTGTACTAACTTTACTCATGGATAAAATTGAGACCTAACTATCAAGTTATCATGGACAAACTTTTATGCTGGATGAATGCTGATTTAATGAAGGATAAAGATTGCCATGTCATTGCATTTAGCAATATCATGATGTCCATTTGAAATGAAAGGAACTCTAGAACTGTTGAAAAATCAAATGATGATATTGGGTTTGAGGTAACAACAAGGGAACAATTAATTCTTCACAATTTGATGAAGTGAACTAAAGTATCCTTGCCTTTGCTGGCCCAAGTAGCCGACGAGGAAAGTCATATTTGTTAAGAGGCAATGAAAATATATCTAATTGGATAGTTAATTAATCGAAGCTTATTCTAATTATGTTGTTACAACAGAATGAAACCAAACACATTTTAGAACCTAATTTTTATAGTTTTGACAACCACAATATAAAACTAAATATTCCCTAAACTCTTGAAAGAAAATTATTAAACTAAAAGAAAAATACTATATCAGTGCATCTGATCACATTTCCTTACCGACAGTGATGTTTTAACGGCCAATCTTCTCTGTCTGTTCAAGGAGAATAGGTCAAAAGCTCCTAGACCTTTGACTCCTTTTTACAACGCCGAAGCAATAAATCAGGAGTCACGTTCAAGGTTCAAGGTTCGACTCTCGACAACGGGAGGAGAGGACTGCTCTGTTAGGTGACTGCTCAGGATCAGACCGTGATTCAATCCTTCAGCGGTGGTCGGACCTACGACTGGAGGCCCTTAGGATTGAGGCTCAACCTTATGGTCCAAGGGATGAGGACACCGAATAGACTGATCCCTTGCAAATAAGTTGAGGAAAATCTAAGATTAACCAAGTTAAAAAGGCCACAAAAGTTGAAGTAAGCCTAGAAGGCTCGGACATTAACAATATTATTAAACAAAGGGTGGACGCATAAAGCAGCACTAACGAACCAAAGCAATCTCTCTCCTCTCTATAATAATTGCACCATTACCTTGTGAAAAAACAAATTTAATAAAACGGAGAGAAAAGTGAAATTTGAAAATAACAAAATGGAAATAACACGCAATAGTATCCATCACTTTCAGGGATCACGACCTTTAAATAATTTGACGTACGACAAGTCGCCGCCGCCGCCGCCGTTTAAGACTTTCTGAATTTCTATTACATCTTGTACGACCAAGTTTCTGTTTGGTTCCCCTGAAAATAGTTAACAACTTTTCTTTGTATCTCTTTACCCTTTCAGCGTATTGGCCACTTACTAGTTACTATACTGCTTTTGACTTCGTGAGGTGCATTGGTGTGTACTTTTTTTAAATTCAAGTTTGAGTCCCTGCTCTTTGTTTTTTCTCGATGTCCAAAATCCAAATACTGCATGCACTACTAGGGTCCGAGCCTAAAATGTGTTAAATTATAGTGAAGCAATGCGTGTTAATGTATTTGATTTACTTGTTTTTGCTCTCTGATAACCTGAGTGCAGGATGTTGGCGAACAAGGGACTTTTGCATTTGTAGCCACGAGGGAGCAAAAGAAATCATACAGAATCTAGATTTTGGTAACCAGATGATTAGAACTGATGTTATTGGCAGTGGAAGGAGGAGGATTCTTCTCTTCTTCAGCTTCTGGCTATAGCAAGGGCCTTACCCTTCTTCTCTTGGGTCAGAATCATGAAGACAGGACCATGAGAGTTTCATCGTGCAATCATTACCAGTTGGTGGACCAAGAACCAGACCCTGACCTCCAGCTGGCTTCTGTGAAGGCCCGGCACCCCCGTGGATGCGCTTCCTTTATCTGCTTTGATCGCGCTTCTCCAGAGATTGATTCCCCTTCGCATCTCAAAGTAGGATCTACCCAACAGCAGGATGTGTTACCAGATGCTCTTGTTGCTAATAAGGGAATGGATCACTCAGCAGATCTTGACGGGGATAATGTGCAAAAGTTATCTCTGAAAAGTAGCTTGAAGAAACCACAACGTAGCCTTCCTGTTTCTCATGAGGTTGCTAATCCATATGATGCATTGTGCGATAAAAGAAATGACCTTATTGGTCATACAGAGAGAAGAAAAGTACAGTGGACTGATGTTTGTGGAAATGAGCTTGCTGAAATCAAGGAATTTGAGCCAAGGTAAGGAAACATGTCCCAGATTAAGTTGCCTTTGCCAGTAAGCCTTAACTTAGACTTCATGTACTCCCCCTCTTGTGTGCTGCGAAATGAACAAGCAATTTTTCTTTTTAGTTCAATGCTCGTATTGTATTTATGGTTTTTTTTTGGTCTCAGTTGCTTGACTAACCTGGCTAATTGCATGGAGTTGGTTAAAATTGTTGATGACTTTAAAACTAGAACTCTGAAAGTCTTTAACTCATAGTAAGTAGAGACATTTGGATATATAATTGCAGTATGTACTGAACAACGGAGTCTCCTGTGCCTATAATTTGCACCCGTAGAAAGATTTTAACAATTCTTGTTATCTTGTAGTGCATGTACAAAAGATTCAGTTGTTAGTTTCTTGGTGATTCTTTCTTTCTCCTTCAGTTTTCAATTAAAATTACTGGATCATTTACATTGAATGTGCGTATAGCATATTTGTATCATATTACATGTCTAATTGTGAAAAAAAAAGGCTCATTCTTCGTTGTGTTTCATATGCCACTTTGATTCTTGCGGAAAGCTTTCCAACATATTACTGAATTAGATGATCCAGCGATGGGTTATGCATTATGACTGAATTAGATGATCCAGCGATGGGTTGTCATGCATTATGCTATCTTCATGATATCCTTGATATTCCAGTTAAATGTAATTCCTACCTGTTTTTCAGTGAACTAGAGTCATAGTTGCATTGCTCTCATTTTTTGACCCTGGAGTAAGTATACCTTTCTTAATAATTACAAGCCTTCTTTGACAGGGGTGACATATTACAGACAGACTTCAATTCTCATATATTAATTATATGCTGTAAATTCAATGGATTAATAAAATCTATTCGTTGTTTTTTCTGAATCTGATTCCCTGGTATACAGTTGGAATCTTTAGATAATGTCAACTGGACTTCTATTTGAGATTGACTCAGGGTAATTGTTGGGGTTGCCCTGGTAACAAATGTTTTGGTTTTAACCTGCGCAAATTCACTAATCTTCAATCTATTGAAACCCTACGTGATTTCTGTTTAGTATCTACCGCAAAACTTTTTTCTTTTAGGAACCTCATGGTTTGAATATTCGATTCAGTCGAACATAAAGCCAGTATTGTGGCCTTAAGATTTCCAACTTGTTGCAGTTTTCTTCTGCTCTTTCTTCCGATAACACCAGATTGATCCAGTCAATTTACTTGCAGCTTGAAGTTGGCACCTATGCTGTTTTCCATTTTAGATTTGAGGAGTTGTTTCTGCAATTTTTGTTGACGTTATTCTTGCTTTCTTGGCTTCTTCCTTCAAATATGCTAGAGAAATGAATGAGGCATTAGTTGTCAAATAGATGGATGCTTTCCTCACCCTACTTGGATGTTTCAGGAATGGAATTGCATTTGATATATTGAACATCTAGTCAACATGCATTAACAAGAAAGCCTTTTCTTTTAACCCTTTTTAATGCACTTTATGTTTCATTATGAGTATGTTACTAAAATGTGCAATAATCGAATTACAGTGAAAGGGGTGGATCAGATGATGAACTTGAGAATGGAAATGACAGAAGTTGTGCATGTGTAATTATGTGAGAGGTTTGTGCCGGAGCTGTTTCCTCTGAAATGCAATGACGACCCATCATATGTGTTGCTAGTAACAGAGGCTATGTGTTTGTCCATGAATCAATTTGATGTTCTGGAGGAAGAAAAATGAAAGAAATAAAGTTGCCACGCCTTGCTACCATGGAAGTAGTCCTATGTCGTGGCCATCCGCTTTTAAATTGTTCATTTCATCTTAAGATCTCTATAAATTGTTTCATTACTTTAGTACTAGTGATTGCATTTGCCATTGTTTTTATTTTAGCCAACGTGCTATATTATTATTATTATTTGGCCAGTGATGTTTCTTGTGTCTTGTGCTTGCCTTGTTAATATTTCTTTGTCATTAATCCCAAAAAAATTATGTTTTCATTTATTTCCTAATTCACTTCAGAACGTGTATAATATACTCTCTTTTGTTTAAAATAAACGTCGTTTTAGAGGGATGCACACTTATTAAGAAAGCTAATGAAATATTTGTTATATCCTTATTAATTACATGTTGAACTGTCTCGAAAATATAATATGTGTAATCAGGATGTGAGAAAAATTAAAAAGTAATTTTAGAAGTAAAATTATAAACATGCTTAAAAAATTACGTAAAATACTTATTTTGAATAATTAAAACTTTTATTTTAAATAAGAAGGAGTAATTATTACGCCAGACTATTATTTGTCCTACTCCTAGCTGTGAAATTAAATAAAATTTAAAGAAATGAAAAGCATATTGTTCGAAAACAAACTCAACCATAGTACGGTACCTCGGCTGGGGCATGAAAGTTGTTAGAGCGCGTTTAAGAAGCACGCACATACCGACATTCACCTAAACAAGATCCATCATTCTCTCCCTTTACAACTTAGCCACACCTTATCCACACATGCTCTACCGATTCTACCCGCATAAGCAAATAAAATAATAATGAAAATAACAAATATTCCTATGCTACGTAGCTTTGGACTTGGAGAGGAAAAAAAATGGCTGTGGCATCTTCACTACCGTGCATCAAAATCCCAAACCCACCACTATCTAGCTCCTCTCCATGTTCATCTTCATCACCACCTTCAACTTCTTGCTTTAGATTACCTACTAATACTGCATCTATCAAGGCCTATGCTGCTGTTACCATAAGGAGCTCTCAAGCTGAGGGGCCTATTAGGAGACCTGTGGCACCTCCACTTAGAGAGCAGCCTTCACCTCCATCGAAGCCCATTCCTCCTTCTTCACCTCCCTCATCTCCTGCTGCTCCTCCTCCCAGACCGGTGACTATGGCAGACAAGAATGCTATTACCTTGGAGTTCCAGCGGAAAAAGGCCAAAGAGCTTCAAGATTACTTTAACCAGAAGAAGCTTGAGGAAGCAAATCAAGGTCCCTTCTTTGGGTTCCTTGGAAAGAATGAGATTATCAATGGAAGGTAATGACTTCCCCTTTTCTTAGATTACTAAAAGCTTCCAACTTATTGTCTTTTCTGTTTCTCTTTCTCGATTGGGATAGGTCCTGTCTGAAGTTTTCTTGTGTACTTAGAGCTTCATTACCAGTGGAGCTTAACAATCTCCAGTTCATGTAATACTGTCTTTCGAATAGTAAATGAATAATGACAAGTGATTAAGAAATTGGGTCAAGTAAAATTGGTGACCGGTTAAGGGATTTGATGTAATTGTTATAATAACGAATAAAGTCACTTCCCGTAGTTCAAAATGCCATTTAGAATTCCTGTAGAAGATAGTTTGGCATAACAAGTTACTTGTACCAACTTTAAAACAAATTTAGTAAGAGGGGTTTGACACTTTATAAAGTTGAATTCGCTGTTTTTGTTGTTCTGGTGGCAAAAGGATGAAATCCATGTCCGAGAACAAAGAAAAAGTTTTAAGTTATCTAGTAAGAAACATCAAAATATTTAAGATAATAGTCTTAGGTTTATCTACTGAGTTCATTGACTTGTAGCATTCTAAACACTTATAGCTTTCCCCCCGGTCATCCTCTTCTATTTCATCTTTCTAGTACTTCTTAGCACTGCATACCAAGAGCCAAGCCTACCTGCCATAATAGAATTTTGTTTCTTCTTCACCTCGCTCCAATGGTAGTCCTTCTCTTACTGATGAGTCTATTTCAAGATGTTGAAGGTTTGGCCCTTAAATTATCTCTTACATCTTAGGCTATGTTTGGTTAGAGGGAAGGTTTTTAATAGAAATGTAAATGGATGTAATAATAAAAAATTGTTGTTTGGGAGGAATGGAAGGGTTCATAATGTAATATAATGAAATGTTATTTAGAAGATGAATGAAATAAAATGTATAAAAATAATAAATGACTATTCTACCTTTGATAGAACAAAATATTTGTTAATAGATCAAAACACATATTGATAGGTATAATTGGTATTATAAACAATTATTGAGAGTATATTAGGTAGTACATATTTATCATTTTACATTTTATCCTAAACCTCTCAAATCGGAGATAACTTATTTTTACTGTTTAGAATGAAATAGGATGTAATATGAAACCCTTCCTTCTATTTTATTTTATTCAATTCCATTATAAACCTTCGTCCTAAACGATTGAATAATATTCCATTCTATTCTATTACTAACTGTCCCATCAAACATAGCCTTAGTCCTCAGTCTTCTGACTCTAAGTGACAAAATAAAAGATGATTAATAAGAATTTATTCATAGGTAAGTAGTTTAACATCACTGGAAGTTCAGGAGCAACCTCTTCTTTCTAAATGAGCTCTTGATTCAAAATTTCCATTTCTTTCTCAACACTTGCCATCCCGCTAGCATTGGGCATGGCTTTGGCGTTTAATAGGCCGAAGAGAAATACCATGAATGTGCTTGGGGTTTCAATTTTGTGGCAGTTGCTACTTCATCATGTAGCACATAGATTGGAAAATGATTGGACCATTGTATCATCTTCCCCTAATTCTTCATAGGGAGAAGTGCGTGGAACTATATACTATGAAATGGCTTTGTTAAAGAATATTTATAGGGTGGAATAGTGGACAAGAAACTTGTCTCTCCGCTAACATTGGCTGTTGTAAAAGGCCTAGTGGAGCAGATTATGAAACTAAATGAAACCAATACTGTTGTGAATTTCGAAAGATAATATACTTTATCTGAGTCCATTTACTATATCTTTTGATTTGTTCAACAAATGGCTTTATGTTTTTCATTATCCCCATTAATATATGGGGACCAGAATGAGAAAGAAATACAAGTCTTTTATTTCTTCTGAAATCATTTGTTTTTTTTTTTAATTTAGCATGCAAACTCTAGGTAGAAAAAGAAAATTCTTTGTGAGGTCTGTGGGAGCTGATGTAGGAATTTTGTTTATATCAATAGCTAATCTCTCTGAAGAACTTACCTTGTTTTTACGTTAGGAGTTAATGGATATGAAACTGGCATGACGTGTAATTTCCGGTAGGATATTCTCATTCGAGGGTCGCGTCTCTGTTTTGGTAATTGAAGGTGTAATGGACTTTCCGTAGATTCTTTGAGCTTAGTTTCATGTCATTTTGCATAAATGAACTCATTAGCTTATTTTGATAAATAACATGCTGGATTTTATGGCTTGAAAATGTGATATTCTCTGCATATCTTTATTGGGATTTTTGCTGAACAGATGGGCGATGTTTGGTTTTGCTGTTGGGATGCTAACAGAGTTTGCAACAGGCTCAGACTTTGTTGATCAAGTAAAGATCCTTCTTTCCAATTTCGGGATAATTGATCTTGAATGAATCAATTCATAAACCTTCCGAACCATGTATACTTTTCCATTCTACAATTAACTCTTCATCCCCCCGCAGCCATGTATACATTTTCAACTTCCGTAATTCAATCTGTGTAGCACCTCTAATGTTGTTAAACTCCTTCAATGATTTGTTTTTGACTTTGAAATGATGAAATTGCCTTCCAAAATGTGTGTCCTCACTGTTAACTTTGATCTATAAGTGAACAAGTTTTGGGGTCATTTTTTGCTGCCCTGATAAGGTGAAAAAGCTTCCCAATTTTCTCTAATCGCCATCCGAAATCACGAGGAAATAAATGAAACCAATTTGATATAAAAGCTGCTGAGTTTGCTCTCAGTCTACCGGCATGCATTTTGCGGGGAAGATTAAATTTGGTTGGTCTGCCACCTTAATTTGAGTTGGAGAATTACATATAATAATTGAAAGTTTGGATATTTAATTTGTATTTTACTAAAATTTATGACCATTTATAATTTTGGTAATATCATTAAGATGCAAATGAGTAGATATAATAAACAAAGCAGTTTCTTAATTAGCTCAAGGAGAATAAAATTTGAAATTTGTGTAAATAAAAAATGGATCATTTAAAAATCTCTATATTTAGATAAGTGAAGACATAACTGAAATATAATCAAACCTGGAGAAGAATTCAGTAATCTTTCAATTTCAATCCGAAGAAAGAGATATTATATTTGACACGGACAATGTGATAATTAGTGTTCTTATTATGCTAAGTTTCCCAATGAGTTCTTTTACTAAAATTTTTCTTATCTTCTTTTATTTCTCAAAATGTCTCAACTCTCAACTGAGAAATTTTTGTTAATTCAATTAATAAAAGTGAAATTATGAAATGTGTCAGTATGCTGTATTGACAATTATAGTAGGAACAGGTCGGCATAAAATGGTACATCTGGTATTATAAAGTTCACTAGACATGCCATGTTGTCACAATATTGATATGTCATTTACGTAATTTTCATATCAATATTCTAAACTAATATAATAATGGTATAATTGGTCTTTGATTATGGTTTTCTGTAAAACAATACTCTTAATTTTAGGTAAGTATAGTAGTCTAATGACAAATATTGCTTACACGAAGACAGAGTGAATACTAAGTTTAGCTATACTATTATTATGATGTAGTCAATAATAAAAAGATAATGAGATGTTCTCTCTCCACGTGGGAGTTTCTCTCTCGAGATCTGAGAGGTTTTGACGGTTTTTTCGGTGTCTTTGAGTCTGGTTAAGGGGGTTAGGGCAATCTCCAGAGTCGATTTTCCTTGTCTGCGTCTGTTTCTTGCTCTGTGATTTAGGTTTTGTTGTTATTTTCTTTGGGAGTTTGAGCTTGACTTTCTCTCCTTGACGGGTTTCAGAGCACTTTCACTCCGGGGATCCTCTTGTTTCAGGTGGTTTGGGGTCTGTTTTTGGGGGTGTGCCATGGCGAATGTTGTGATAGAGATTGTGTTAGATTTGGGTCGAGAGTTGATTGAAGAATCGTCGCGCAGTATGGTGTTAGGCAAGCTCATTTCGGGTCGACCAGTTAACAGGACTGGTCTCTTTGGAGTGCTGCGGAGTATTTGGTCGGCTACGGAACTTAAGGAGGTTCGTGAGTCGGCTACGGAACTTAAGGAGGTTTGTGAATTGCGACCTAATTTGTACACTCTATCATTCCATCGGCTGGAGCAGGCGAAAAGGGCGATTAGGGATGGGCCGTGGACGGTGATGGGGTGTCGCTTTGTTCTGAAAAATTGGGGATTGGATTTGTCGCTTCCAAAGGTTGACTTCTCCGAGTGCCAATTTTGGATTCAGGTTCATAACTTGCCCCTTGAATTATTGACTGGCGCTAATGCTAGGTGGATTGGGGAACGTATTGGTCGAGTGGTTTCTGTAGATGAAGACACATGGGATTTGGGTCTTGGTCGCAACTTTTTACGCATGAAACTGGCGATTAATATTACTGCTCCTTTGCTGCCGGGATTTTGGGTTCCATGAGGTGCTTCTCATCGAATCTGGGTGGAAGTGAGGTATGAGAAGATGGCGGGTTTTTGCTTCAACTGTGGCATTTTGGGGCATCAAGGTCGGAACTGTCGTTGGGAGAAGGTCGATCGTTCTGCCGAGGATATGCAGCGGTCTTTTGGTCTCTTGATGAAAGTTATGCCAGTGCCAGATAAAGATCATATGAGCGTTTTGTTGTCTAAAGACAGGCCGACCTTCATGGATTCTGAGATCTCCTTACCGTCTGTTACGGATTTGGGGGTACTTCCATGTGGGGATGGTGATGTTGGTGACACTGTTGCGGCCATGTCGACTTCTGAGTTGGAGAGTGACTCACTTGCGGATGATGACCGAATTGCCATTTCGGTAGAGTCTGTTTTGAGCCAGGAAGGGCGTATTGAAGGTCGAGGGAAGCGTAGTGTGGGCAGGGGTCGGGGAAGAGGGAAGAAGGGTGGAGTAGGGGATTGTGAATCTATTTGTATCGGGGTGACCGGTTCTACTGGAGGTTTGGGAGATTGTCCTTCAACAGTCTCCACAGACATATGAGGTGCCTGTCCTGGAACTGTCAAGGGGTGGGATCTCCCTTGACAGTCCATCATTTGATGGAATTGAATAAGAAGTATGATCCTACTTTTCTTTTTTTGCTGGAAACTAAAAACAAGGTTGACAAATTGGAAAAAAATGTGGCATGGTTGAGGCAGTGTATGTTCCTCCGGATGGGATTGGGGGCGGGTTAGCTGTGTGGTGGAGGGAGGGTGTCTCTGTCACTGTTGAGGAGCAGGATAAACATCTTATTATTATGGATGTTTGTAATATCGATGATGGTGCTCTTTGGAAGCTTTTTTGGGTCTATGGTGATACTGATATGAGGGTAAGGCATTTGACCTGGGCGAGAATAGTTAGGAAATCTAGGGGAATTCGCTGTCCTTGGCTTTGTATGGGGGACTATAATGATTTTCTTTTCCATTATGAGAAAGAGGGGGGTAAGCGCAGGGCTGCTGGCAAATTGGATGGTTTTCGTTCTATGATTGGGAAAGCTGGTTTAATAGATTTATCTTCCCATGGATTATGGTATACTTGGATTAATAAGAGGGAGGATGGGGAGATTAGGGAGAAAATTGATCGAGCTTTAGCTAATCAAAGGTGGATTGAGTTATATCCTTGCTATCAGGTGCTTAACTTACCCATTATTGGCTCTGATCATGCTCCTGTATTACTGGATAGTGCCCCTAGCTTGCAGAGAGGGAGCCGTCAGTTTAAGTTTGAAGTGGTTTGGAGTGAGCATGAGGATTGTGCCCAGATTATCTCTGCGGGTTAGACAAGACAGTTTGTTGGTTCCAAATTGTTTCAGTTGATTCAGAAACAGAAGGCTTGTCAGTTTGAACTCATTGATTGGAGTAGAAAGGTTTTTCCGAACTTCCGCAAGGAGATTGATGGCATTATGCTCCAGCTTGCTGAGGTTCAGGCCACCACCACTTGTAGTGTGGTGGATACTTTGCAGATTAAACATTTGTTGGGAAAATTAAAGAAGGCATGGGAGGGTGAAGAACAATATTGGTATCCTAGATCCCGGGTGCAATGGTTAGCTGCTGGTGATAAGAATACCAAATTCTTTCATCAGTCAACTTTACAAAGAAGAAGGCACAATAAGATTCTTCGTATCAAAGATGCTGATGGGAAATGGATAGAGGATAAAACTGGAGTGATGGCTCAATTTAGAGAGTTTTATCAAAATTAGTTTACTAGTGAAGGCTGTAGGGCTATTGATGCTGTTCTTCAAGTAGTCCCTAGGTTGGTTACCAATGAAATGAATGAGCGTTTGGTAGCTGAGGTAACTGATGATGAAATCATGGCAGCTGTTTTCAGCCTAGGAGCTATGAAAGCTCCAGGGCCTGATGGGTTTAATGGTTTGTTTTATCAGAAGTTTTGGGCTATTGTTCAGAAGGCTATTGTTGTAGGGGTTAAGAGTTTTTTTCGGACTGGCCATCTGTTGAAGGAAATGAATCGGACTTGTGTGACCTTGCTTCCCAAAGTCAAGAATCCAGAAGATGAATCTCAATTTCGACCTATTAGCTATTGTAATTTCAGCTATAAAATCATATTGAAGATCATGACTGAGAGGTTGCGGGCTTTTATGGGGGTGCTCATTACTTGTAATCAAAGTGGTTTTGTGGAAGGGAGACAGATTCAGGATAATATCCTGGTAGCAAGTGAGGTGTTTCATAATTTGAAGATTAGAAAAGGGAAGAAGGTGGGTTTGGCTCTGAAATTCGATATGTCCAAAGCCTATGATCGGGTGGAGTGGTTCTTTTTACATCAAGTTATGGTGAAAATTGGCTTCCATTCAACTTGGATTAGCTGGATCATGGAGTGCATGTCCTCTGTTACTTATGTTCTATCTGTCAATGGTAAGAGGTCAGGTCTTATTACTCCATCTAGAGGTCTTCGGCAAGGGGATCCTCTATCCTCTTACCTATTTTTGTTGGTTGTTGATGTGCTGTCTAGAATGGTTTCTCAGGCTATTGAGTCTAGGCAGTTAGAGGGTCTTCGGTTAGTTGGAGATTGTCCAGTCTTGTCCCATTTATTTTTTGCTGATGATGCATTATTTTTCCTGCCTGCGGATGCTACTAATGTTTCTGTTATGTTTGCCATTCTTCATAAGTACTGCAAGGCCTCCGGACAGCAGGTCAATTTGTCCAAATCCAGTATTATTTTCAGCTCTAATACCCCGGAGAGCAAAAGGACTGAGTTGAAGCTGCTTCTGGGCATTCCTGAAGCTGATAATCCTGGAACTTATTTGGGCTTGCCTAATTTCTAGGGACAGACAAAGAGAAGAGAAGTGGAGTTTATCAAAGAGCGGATTATCAAGAAGATGAATGGGTGGAAGACCAAACTTCTTAGTCAAGGGGGCAGGGAGGTTCTTATAAAATCAGTGGCTTGTGCTATGCCTATCTACTTAATGCTCTGTATCAAATTCCCAGCAAAGACCTGTGATGAGATTAATGCGGTGCTGGCTAATTTCTGGTGGGGGCAGAAGGATCAAGAGCCTAAGATCCATTGGGTTAGCTGGCTCACAATGACAACAAGTAAAAAGATTGGAGTTATGGGTTTTAAAGACATGAAGTTGTTGAATATTGCTCTGCTTGCGCGTCAGTGTTGGAGGCTGTTTACAACTCCGAATGCATTATGGGTAAGGGTTTTAAAAGGATTGTACTTTCCTAAAACATCCTGTTTGCAGGCGAAAAAAGGGTCTCGTGCTTCTTGGATTTGGACTAGTTTGTTGGCAGGGAGGGATTTCTTGAAGCAGCATCTTCAATGGCAGGTGGTGGATGGTCGGAGCATCAATATTTGGGAAGAACCGTGGATACAGGGTAGATCGGTGTCTAAACCTGAAGCACTTCCTGCTAGAGCTCCTCAGAAAGTGGCAGAATTAATTGATTCCCATGCTGAACAATGGAAGCTAGAGGCAGTGAGTGAATATTTTACTGAAGGCCAGAAGCGGCAGATCCGAAGCATCCCATTATGTTGGGACCCGATCTCAGAACCGGATCCCAACCGAAAAACGGAAACGGAAAATAAAAAAGCGAGAATTCGCTAATTGAAAAAAAACGAATCGAATCAAATACAAAACGAATGAAATAATCAAACTGAAACAAACACCAACATCCGTAGCGAATATCTCAGAAAAGACTTTAGGAAGCGTCGCGTTGGAAACCTTAGACTATATCAATCCGAAATCCGGTACATTTTTTCTATTTCTTATTCTTTTCTTTTTCATTCATTCCGTTATCATATTATTCATCTTAAATCCATTTTCATACTAATCAAATCCATATCGTTTTCCATTTCTAGGAAACTATTCCTCATACAAATCTCAATTCACTCAATTCTTCTTAATCATTTTCTTGAACATTCATTTAAATCCTCAAACTCGTTTTTAAACCCATTTCTTTTACATTTACAGAAAACATAATCAAATACAAAACTTTAGAGGGCATTTAGCCCGATTATAACCAAAAAGATAAAACTGCATTTACAAAGAACAAACTAATACTTTGGGACTTCTAAACCAACAAAATGCATCAGATTTGCTTCAATCCCGATGCGGAACTCGGTTTTTCTCTTTTGCTACCTGTGGAGGGAAAAAGGGGGGTGAGCACGACGGCTCCGTGGGTAATAACTTAATAAGAAAGAAATACGTGAAAATCGTTATTAATTCATTCTTTTCATACAAGTCACATTAAGAAAAGAATTCTCAATTTTTTTCAAAATCAAACAATGTTAACAAAGTCAACGAATATCAAAGAATGGCATAAAATCACATAATCACATATCAAGTATTTTGAGAAAGTCAACAAATATCAAACAATAGCACCAAATCACATAGCAGATGGTTTGAGTGATCCTAACATGACGTACTACACAAGTCCGCCAAGCGGCCATGTGTAGCCGTGAACAGAGGGGAGTTCGAAATTCAGAGCTCCTGTGCCACAATCGGGCAGGCTGGCGAAGCCTATATAGACAAGTGCACTTGCTAAATGGAGGGGATCATTACAAACCCACATAAGCATGTATTTTCATATCATTCACACATGAATGCCAAAAACGGCATTTTTGCAAAATCATGCAATCCAAGTTTTTTCACTTTCAATCAATTTTGCAAACATTTCCATACAAAAAGACATCTCATCCAAGTTCAAATCATCTTATATGATAATTCATATAAACATGCTAAGTCATTAGAAAACATTAGTTTGCATGTATGATAAAAACTTTAATGCATATTA
>JAOQMR010000211.1:11327359-11344929 GCA_027563865.1 Erythroxylum pelleterianum
ATAATAATTTCTCAACAAATATCCTTTCATTTAATAATCAAAACCTACACAATAAATTTATTCCAACCAACGTAAAAATTATCAAACTAAACCTCAAAATAAATTAAACATGCCTTAAAATAATTTCAACATGTTTAATGCGAATCGGGGCCCAACATTTCAAGGTTCTCAAGATAGAATTATTTGGTCCGGGATTGCCAATGGGGTTTATTCAGTTAAGGTGGGATATCAGCTTTTGAAGCAAGCTGTAGTGGATTCACACATTGGTAAAGCAGGATCTTCTCATTCGGTGGACAGGTCTCTTTGGCAATGACTTTGGCAACTCTCTCTCCCTCCCAAGGTCAAGGTATTTCTCTGGAAAGCCATTAGGAATATATTGCCTACTAATTCTAATTTGGTTCTTTGATCATTGCATAATGATCCCTTGTGTCCAATTTCTTGTGGTGAATCTGAGACTATTGAGCATATGATGTTATTATGCCCTTGGACAAAATGTGTGTGGTTTGGGAGTGCTTTGGGGTTACAAATATCAAGGGACGGTTTGTCCTCTTTAGATGCATGGTTGCTGGAAATGAATAAGTCTTTTCTGCAGTCTGCTTCTGGTCCTTCCCCTATGATGTTTATTGCTGCTTTGCTTTGGAATATATGGAAGCAGAGGTGTAGGGTGGTTTTTCAGAAGGTTAGCCCTGATCCGTATAAATGTTTAGAGAAAAGCATTGCATTGCTGAATGATTGTAGTGCTATTCGGCCTCAGAAGGGAATGCAGAAAATGCCAGATCAGCAGAGTTCTTGGACTGCACCAGAAGCTGGTTTTTTGAAATTGAATTGTGATGGTTCTTTTAAAGACGACAATGCAGGTTGGGTAGTGATCCTTAGGGATGCTGTTGGAACTATTGTGGATGGTCTAGCTTCTGATTGCACTGCAGATTCTGCTCTTGAGGCTGAAGCTAGAGCCGTGTATGAAGGAGTGAAGCTGTCGGAGAGACGGGGTTGCCATAATGTACAAATTGAATTGGATTCACTCATTGTGTATTTTGAACTTCATAAGAATAAAGGGAATGGTAAATGGCATATTTATCCATTCATTTCAGATATACTGTATAGATTACAACATTTAAAGGGTATTGACTTTGTTTTAATCAATCGGGAAGCTAACAGAGCAGCTGATTGGTTAGCCAAGCAAGCCCGGAAGAAGATGTGCTTAGGTAATTGGGTATTATTACCCCATCTTCTTTGGTAGGCATCTTGAGCCGGGATGGATTACCAACACTGCCTTGATGCTTTGTTTGTTGAGGATTGAAGTGAGACGCTAGCGAGGCTATTCTAGTTAGTTCTCTTGAGTGTTTTGCTTCTTTCTTCTTATTCTCCTGCTGTATTGTTGTACTTGAACTCAGTGTTTCATGTTAATGGAATCTCTTTTTTGACCAAATAATAATAATAATAATAATAATAAAGAGTCCGATTTGATTTAATCTAAACCTAGACTGTGGCTTGGGATGATGCCATCATCGGTGAGGCATTGAATATTAATGGAGTCTTGGAGAAAGAGTATAGGAAGTTATACATAGTTTTGTTATTAGAAATTTATAGTAATATTTGGAAAAAAAGTTTTTTTTGGTGATTAAGTGAATTTATAAATAAAATAAAGTTATGTACAACAAGAGATTTACAAGTAAGCCAATCTCTTATTTATACAAAGAGACTTACCAAATGAGCATGAGGGATCCTATTCTTCCCCATGCCTACAAACGCATAAAAGTGAAAAAAAAGTATTTATGAAGAGATTAATTCATAAATGTGATATTATCTTAGATGCGAAAGGTTTATTACAATAAGGATCACACAATGAAGCCTTACATTGGTTGAAAAATAGCAAATACAATACGGAGAGTTACGTGGGAAGCAAGGGAAGTAAAAGTAAGGAAGGATTTGTTTTTTGGTCAATGTACTATTTTACTATTGTTTTTATTAAGTGAATAGTTTACAATTTAGTTTTATTTTATAGGAGAAGAAGTCCTGAGGCATAAGGCAGTGCCAATGATGGAGATTAATTATGAAAAACTTGTTCTAATATGAAAAGAGATGCAAAATGATGGAAAAAAAAATAGAGAATGTCTCTCAAGGCATAAAGATCATATACTCGTGAGGGAGAATGTTAGTGATAGGCTATTCAAAGACATATGGAGGTGCCAATAATGGAGAAAGTTAGTGAAATATTAGTCCCAAGTTGAGAGGAGATGCAAATGCTCGACCAAAAGAAAGTATATTTCCCAAGACATAAGGAGATGACAATGAGGGAAAAGGATAAAGAAGAGGGTGTTGACAGACCACAACAACCTGCAAGTCAGAGGAAGACAAGGAGGAAGTATAAGCCAATGGTCTTTATTGAATAACATTTTGTTAGATTTTGGTCATATTTTTTATGATATTTGAAATTTTAGTTAAAATGCAAGCAAATAAGGGTTTCAAAGTTAAGCAACAAAATTTCTACAAGCAAAGAGTTGGTTACTTTTGGAAAGAAATCCACATCTCACAAGAGAAGCCTTAACTTCTAAGTCCATGTACCTTAAGCTCCTCTAAAGAAAACTTCATTTACAAACTAGAAAATTTAGTAATTATATTACTATAAAATTAATATTATTGCACATGGTTATGAATATTATTTAATATTTATGCATTATTGGTTGAAATTTTTGTTCAAGTTTACAAATAGTGACTTCGTGAAAAATATTACCTTTTGGAATGACATTAGCTGAAGTCCTTATCATGTTTTAGGCCAATTGAATTACATTAGTAACACGGTAAGTAAAATAGATTTTAGTTCATAATGTTCTATTTCTTTATGCATATCTTATGATACGAATACTTGAGAGTTTACAAATGGGTTTTCATCCTTTTTGTTACTTAAAAGTGTGGCTTCCAAAGTTCCTTTAAGGAGATACATAATGGAATGAATGTTTACAGTGAGTAATCATTTCCTATTGTTTTTTGTTGTTAAGGAAAAGGGAATAAACATGTTTAGGTGTTACTTTCTCCACAAAAAAAATAAACATGTTTAGGACGTAAATTCGGTGTTGTAATGTTATTAGACAGTTGTAAAGCAATTGATGAATGAAAACGTTGATAAATGTTTGCATGCATTGTTTCCATGTATGCAAGGAATGTTGGAAAGATTTTAGAGATTGACATCAATATAAACTTAATTCGCTTGGTAATTATATGTTTTATGTTTGTGTTGGCATTGATGCATAAATTAATTGTTTAGATAATATATTAGTATTAAATACTTTTATGCATATAGTTTTTCTTCCTTATATTTTTGAACAAGCATTGGTGGTGTTATTGCATTTCATTGCAAGAAATGGAGATAACGATCATTGACATTATTGGTTATGAGGAGGTTATTAAGAAGTTGTATAGAGCACTAGTGGCTTACAACTTTTTTTTAATTGCTCGTTACAATAAAAAAATCCTATCATATTATGCCTAATATAATAACATATTAATGTAGTGCTATAAATGCATATATTGTGGTAGGTTTCAGTGTATTCTGGTCTTGAATGTGATGAAAATAATTTAGTGGTCCACATTTCCTATCTCTTATGAAAAATAATTCCTAAGGCAGTTGAATAAGTAAGCAAAACATTAAGTTTATCTATTCTTATAAGCAAAACAAGGTCTCTTTATTATACATTGTTCCTGAGTTCAATTATAGAGGTTGACGAACATTTTGCATTTTTTTGTATATTAATAAATAAAGTGAGGAATGTGGGATTTACGTTCTTTTTTTTTTGCCTTGGACTTTTGGTATAGGGATTAGAAACCTAGATCAACAATTATAATACTAGGCTTATGTTAACACGCTATGAGAAAGTTAAATATTTTTTATGGTGCTTCATATTTTTATATTATTGCTGACATATGTAATGGAAGGAGTTAATCGATGCTTAGGAGCACATATGTAATATAGTGACTTCAAGTGATTTCAATTCTTTACATGGCCTACACCTACCTCTTATAACTAAAATTTTGAATAAAATCATGGAACAAAACTCATAGATTTTGTTATTTTACATAATACATATTAATATTTTTCATTTAACATGATATTATCTTACATCGACGAAGCTATTATGAATCAAGAACTTAAACAAAGCATATCCATCTCAAATGAATTAAAAGGTTAGAGACAAGCCACATATGCTAATATGGACACATTTACAATATAATTAACAATAAAAAGAGAAAAATTTGTTCAAGGAAGATGATAAGGTTTGCAATCTAAACACCAATAGTGACATTTTTTGGCTTCCCAAGCATGAAATTAACTCCATCCAAAAGTTACGTCAACAGTGACCAATAACCGTTATGCACTTTATAATTAAGGGAAAATATAATTAACATGAACATAATATATTGGATTTGGACAAATTCTATTTGTAGTTCTTTTGTTAGATATGTCTTGAATTTATAATGAAGAGTGAAATTAGAGAAGGATCAATGTTAGTATATGAAATGGGACTAACGCTATAATTGTACAGGTTAGAGATAATTGACTGAGTATGTAAATACCACACCTAAAAATATATTATACCACTACTTTGTACATCTAGTAATACTAGTATGTTTAGAAATACCATCCTAATTTTAAAATTATCTTTTTAATTAATTAATATGTTTCTAAAATTACTTCTCGCCAGTTACAAATAATCATATTTTGTGTTAAACTTAAATTAAAATCTTGATAGTCAGCGCACAATATTAGTTTTTGAAAAGATAGTTATTTTTAAATTGGTGGAAATATATGTCTGATCATTTTAATTCTTTTAAAAACTTTGTATAACAACGAGTGAAATCCATCAATTAGCAAATGTCATGGTGCTAAGGAAAGAATAAAAGGTTTAACAAATAAAGGGAAGCATTGTACGAGTTAGAGTACCTTATACTTTTGTTCAATAATAGATGTCACTTGAAAAGGTATAAAATCCTAAAATAAATAGATTTTAAACAAAATGTCCTTATTTGACCATGCAATCTTGTACAAATAAGTTTGTCAATGGAACTTACGGATGTAGTTAAAAGCGTGAACCTCACCAAATTTTTTAGTTCTATCAAGAGGTATATAATAAATTGACACTGGAAATTTTAACAACCTTTAAGTTTAATAGAGATGTTGGAATGGTAGAGCCGCTATTAGGTTTCGATTGGGTGGTAACAATTTCATGATTTTAATCGAGAATTTTACTACGAAATTTTGATATGGATATCAAGACTATTTAAAAATAGTTGTAAGTCAATGTTTTTCAATTAACTTTCTTAAGAACATATATAGCCACTGAGTCTTGGCATAAAATCCCTCGTGGAACCTATCATGATAAGCCTAAATAACTAATGGATCATACATTAAATCACCATTATTATGATTTTTGCATTGTGCACAATTGCCTATATCATTTTTGGATGGAAGGAGAGTAGGAGGATGGTGACTCTATATGATTTGTTTTATTTATATTTCTTTTTTAAGCATCATTATTGCAATTTTTTACATTATATTTTGCAAAATAGTGAAATACAATGTTATAAGAAAGAAAAGTACAATGTATGGTGCATCCTACATTATGCAATTAGAAAGGAACTTATGGTTATTTAATATGTTTCCTCATAGGAGCATTATATGTAAAATGCTTAACCTTGACATTAAAACTATGTGGCATATAAGGATTGTTAAAAATGTTTGGGAAAGAATATGTTTTAAATGTTGTTAAAGATGTTAAGGATAGTGTTGATGAAAAAATGATGGAAGATGATGTTAATAGTTCTGTTATTAAATGCCAAATCATTATAAGAAAGAAGAATCAATAAACATGAACATTTTCTAGCCATCTTTCTCTATCTCTCAATAATTCACTCTAGGGTTCCTCTCAAAAGTGGCTGATGCAAAAGCTCCTCCTGCCTTTTTGTCTTATTCTTTAAATACCTTTTGTGTTTTCAGTAGCCCTAGGGTTTTTTGACGGATCCAAAAGATCTGAAAAATTCCTTGAAACTTGACGTTTTTTAGTGTCTGAATGTTTGCATGATGCAAGCCATGATCGTAGCCTTGCATGCCACGATCATGGGCCACATCCAAGCCTTTTGTGATAATCGTGGCAAGCAGGTCACGATCGTGGGCCATGCCCTGGGCTTCTATCACGATAATGACATATGGGCCACGATCATGGGCTAACTCCAATGCTTCTATCACGATCGTGGCATGTTGTGCCACGATCGTAGGCCATTGTTTAGGCCGAATGTCTGCTAAACTTCTCTATTCTTTAATGCTAACCCTGAACCAAACACATCAAGGTACCTCAAAAATATAATAGTTAAGCTCAAATACTTATACTAACCCATAAAACATGTAAAACATAAATAATTAATAAACTAACACAATTCTAACCTAAACATATATTAAACGATTGAATTAACAATTAAATTCATATCAAACTAAGCCCTAAAATACACTACAATTTACACTTATCAACATCCCCACAATTACACATTTGCTTGTTCTCAAGCAAACAAAACAACAAACATACAAAATCATAAAGCACCCAATGGATTAATGAGATAATGACTTCAACTTCATGAAATAAATTTAACTCTAAATACAATCATTCAAGTTGTTTCAAATCATTAATATGTAAAATCCACGTCTAGGAACTATGGACTAAATTTACATATTAATCAAAACTTAAACATCAAGTTATTCACCTCTTTCAATTGTACATACACATTAATAATTATTCGGTCAATCAAACTTTGTAACTAATTCTAAGTACATTTTCATGAAAAATTAAGCTACTTACAAGTTTGGTAGGTTTTATTAGAACACTTGGTTTTAAATTTTTTGTGAACATAGACCTAGTCTTTTTACACGGAGGCAAATATTGGTGATGAATGTCGATCCGGTTACTCGACTAAGTTATGTTTTTATTAAGTTGCTTGGTTGAAATATCATTATAATATCATCATCATCCAAGAATCCTATTGTAATCTATTATTCCAATTCTATGCAATAATAAAATTGAAACAACAGGAAATGCGAAATTAAACAAACGATGGGAGGTAGCGATGTCGGGAAACTCCTAGTCTGGGAAGTACGTCGACTCGGCTTGTTGTGTCAAGGTAGAAGGAAAAAGAGGGGAAAAATCAAAATAAAAGGAACAACTTTATATATATGGTAGGTTTTTTGTACTTGTGTTTTTACTTGTTTGTGAATTTTTTTATTATTTTATGTAAACACGTTTATTTATATTTTGTATTATCATTATTTTTTGTTATATTGGGGTCTACCTGATAGTAATAAAGCTGTGCAATAATAATCCTCTCAAAACACCACCGTAATTATGCTAAACTCTAGCTAAATGTTGTTGATGTAGACGGTCATTATTACGTGCTTATCTTTTTTAAACGTTTTTATTTATTTTTTAATTCTAGTTGACATTCGTGACCTCCCACGAAATGTTTTCATTTTAAAATAGGTTGCATCACTTGCATCTATGCCTACTTCTAATTAATCCAAAGAACAAAGCTTGACATGTACCGGTTATTGACAACCCTACCCTGGAAAAGGGTGCAAATAGACGAATGTTGTAGTTGTTAGGCAATTAGTGAGCAGCAAATCAGATTTTTTGTCTAGTTTTACTTTATCTTATTTTGTCTTATTAAATTTCAGTTATTTATTTTGTGGGATCTACATAAGCTCCATGCGAACTCCACATAAATAAATAACTGAAATTTATAAAAAACAATAAAATACCATAATATTAGATATCATCTAAACTCGGTGATCAAACGCCAAATGGCTCTAACAGCCAACGTGAAATGATAAAATACCATTCTTTTCTCGTCCAAATCATTATTTTGTTTGGCGAGGATGATGATGTCCAAAGCACTTCCGCGACTGCATGAAAACGATATCATCCCTTCAGTTTCTCACCCCATACGACTATACTCCAAAAACTGCCGGCCATGGCCGGCAAGCTCTCCATAATCTTCATTTCCATTCTCTCTCTTCTCATTTTTGCTCTCTCAAACTCCACTACATGCCTCATTACTCTCTACCAGTCCCATCATTTTATCTCTTTTGTTCGTTATGCCATCTCTTGTCTGCGAAACCACACTGAACAAGTACCACTAGTAGCGAGGCATCCAGGCCATGGGATGTACACATGGAAAGCATCCAGTTGATTCACCTGCAAGAGCGTTAGAGAAGCTGAAGATGGATAGTGGATACTTTGAAAAAGAACAAGTTCTTGCTCATCAGAGCTACCCTTTTACTAGGCAACATAATAACCCTAAAAAGTTTCCTTACCAGAGATATACTAATGGGTTTAGTAGCGGCGGCAGTGGCAGGGAGACGACGCTGAGCGACGGGAAGACGGTGAGTGATGGCCACTGCAGAGAAAGGAGATACACGAGTAGATCTAGTAGTGGTAATAGTGCTCCAAGTGGTGAAAGAAAGTCTCGAAGATTCAAGGACTTTGGTAGTGAGGAGGTTGTTGATGGGTGGCCCAAGTGGCTCGTTGATAATGTTCCTAAAAAGACTTTAGATGGCTTGATTGCAAAGAGTGCTGAAAATTACGACAAGCTTGATAAGGCGAGTGACTTTCAATTCGTATGAATTATATCTCTTGTGTCTGTCTTTGTTGATTATGATGGATAGATCTAATATTTAAGTTCATGTCTTGTCGGAACATGGAAGTAATAGTCTCGTTTTTTATTCTTTTTTGCCTTACTGAGGCTCAAAGTAGAAATGTCGAGCAATTAGATACTAATTTTAAAAATGACAGATAAGAAATTTATAAGACAGAATTTGCTATTTTTGTACTGTCAGAAACAAGAATGATCTTCGTACGTCAACACTGGATTCCTTATGTTTGTTTCTGCATAGGTTTGTTTGCTGCGACTTAGTATATGTCAGATATTGATCAAGCCTTGTAAAGACAAGTAGTAGTATTAGCTAGGTATAGGTGAATGAATGTCATGTTAAGAAGAAATCGCTAAAAGAGTGAAAAGTTTGATTGAGCTTTCCTGTTATTTTCCAAGAATTTGTGTAGACTGCCTTGATTGTGAATGGGATAATAAAATCAGTGCACGATATTCTAATGTCTAAGTTTGGTTATAGATAGGTCAAGGTACCTACAGCAATGTGTATAAAGCTCGAGATAAGGCCACAGGAAAAATTGTGGCCTTGAAGAAGGTGCGGTTGGAAATATCAGAGCCTGAGAGTATAAAATTTATGGCCCGAGAAATTATAATATTGCAAAGGTTGGATCACCCCAATGTGGTAAAGCTTGAAGGACTGGCAACTTCAAGGTTGCAGTATAGTCTTTATCTTGTTTTCGATTTTATGCGGACAGATTTAGCAACAATTATCTCCCACCCCGAATTAAGGCTTACTGAATCACAGGTAGTGATGCTCTTAGTCGATCTTTTTTAGGCCTCTGCACTCTTTCTTTGCTCATAGCCTCTGGTGATGCAGGTCAAGTGTTACATGCATCAACTGCTCTCAGGTCTGCAGCACTGCCACGATAGGGGAATTCTGCACAGAGATATTAAAGGATCAAACCTACTAATTGATAAAAATGGCAGGCTTAAGATTGCTGATTTTGGGCTAGCAAATTACTTTACTCCTAAATTCAAGCGTCCTCTCACAAGCCGAGTCGTGACACTTTGGTATAGAGCTCCTGAGCTACTATTGGGTGCCACAGACTACGGTGCTGGAATTGATCTTTGGAGTACTGGCTGCCTCATGGCAGAGATGTTTTCAAGCAAGCCACTTATGCCAGGGAGAACAGAGGTAATACAGATTATTCAGTTTGTCCCTACGAATGTGACCAAACTATGGTGTCTCGTTCTTTATTCAAACTTTGAAGTTCGATGCTTTCAGGTTGAGCAGCTACATCGAATTTTTAAATTATGCGGCACACCGTCAGAGGACTACTGGAAACACTTCAAGTTGTCCACCACCTTCCGACCGCCGCGTACATACAAACCTAGTCTTTTTGAAGCTTTTAGTCAGCTCCCTGAATCTTCTTTGGGTCTGCTAACCACACTGCTTTCCCTGGATCCTACACGTCGTGGCTCTGCAGCATCAGCTCTCCAGGATGACGTAAGTTTTAAATTGAAGGCCTTATTATGATCTCGATTCATATTCAATTTTCGGGTAGCAATAATTTTGTTTTCTTGGGAAATATCAATCCGTATGAGATATAAATTCTCCTGCACACAAATATATACCGTGTCAAAAGTAGATAAAACTATCATGAAATCTTTAGTTTTTGTTTTCTTTCTCTCTTACGGTTGTCAATTTGTTTGGTGGCTCCCAAGAACTGTAACTGTATATAGGAAATTCTGTGCTTTTCAAGTCGTACATCCATTTATAGTAAATCTTGGGAAATATGGTGCTCTCTTGTAATCATACATATGTTTTATTTATAACACCATCAGTCTTTTGAGAAAAATGGTTGTATTCATTCTCCTCCAGCAATATTTGCAGTCAATAATAAGAACTTACACAGTGTTAAGTGAAGTCGAACATGTGGAAGAATTCTGTTCAAAGACTACATATTTCTGATTTGATATTTATGTTGCAGTTCTTTTACACAAAACCTTTAGCCTGCAATTTATCAGATCTGCCTGTAGTATGGAAAGAGGAGGATGAGCTGACACTAGCCAGTGAACAAAGAAAGTAAGCTTTTTGAGACTAGTTGCTAAAAGTTTGACAACCCATTTGTTGTCTATCATGCTCAAGTTGAGATAAACTCTCATTTTGTGTTAGATTCTAATTGTGTTTCTTATCAACTTAAATTAACTTATGCAGAGAAAATTATAATGCAAATAAGGACTTATGAATCACTACAGTAATCTTCCATCGGCATTATATTAGACTTATTTGCTTATTGTTCAGAAAAAAGTTGAATTGATGGCTACTTGATATATGTACACATATACATAAAGCTAACTGAAGGATTTATATGTGCAAATTTAGATAAGCCATCATTTTATGCTTCATTCTACCTGTCTTCTTAATAAACTAAAAACAAACTTACTGTGTGTGGTAATGTGGATTTATTAGTCAATTTTTTAATAGTAAATATATATAAAAAAAGTTTTCATTGTAGCCTTCAAAAGTTGAAGAATATTCATAAATACACCCGAACTTCCTCGCAGTTGTAGATCTCTGAATTTCCATAGCCTTTGAAGATCTCTATTGCGTTCACCTGCAGGAATAGGAGTCCCAAATTGGGAGGGAGGTCTCGAACATACCGTGAGCATGGGACAAGAGATGTACTAGATAAAAACACAAATGAAGAAGTCAGACATTCTAATGCTGAGGTATTACCCTTAACTACATCATTCCAAGATGAACTAACCACGTTTTCAGGTGGCAAGGTCGGTCAGCCTTTTGCATGCTGTGGCATTACCGCATGGAGAAACGGAGAAAACTCATTCATTGGAAAAGGCCAGATGGACAAGTTCTTAATTTATATACTTAATGTCTCTCAATTGTCATTGTCCATCCTTCCCCTTGTGCAAATCCGTTATTAATTTTTGTAAAGTTCAATTACAACAGCCTGCTACGGTTCTATGTCATTTCTCAGGACAGAAACAAGACCACTGAGCAATATATTCAGAGGCAAGAACCTGGAAGCAATACTAGCAACTCCTCCTCTGGATCAATGTTGAATCACCAGGTAGAGAGTCCACGTCGCTTCCCCTCTCCGGTTGCATCTGATAAGCAGAAAATGTATCCTAGGAGAAAAGGACATTCTCAGGGAAGCAAAAATGTCAAGAACCTGCCTCCATTACCAGAAATTAAATCAGGAACGGGAAAGTACACTGATGACAAAACGTACAGGTTAACTCAAGCTTATCGATCTGCTTCCACGAGAGAATTCCGCAATCAAAGTGAAGGAAATATATAAAACTTTACTATATTTGCCGACTTAAGATGCCTATTAATTTATTGAGACTTTTTGGTTCTGTTTTAGCCTTTCTACACTATAGATACAAAGCCACTGACAATACAGAAATGATCACATATTGTCCTAAATCTGTTTCACAAGGTTTTTGGGTACGGTGTTGTCCTAATAAATTATTATTCGTTTCCGTTTATCCAGTTGTCTGGTTTTCAAAAATTTTTCTAACATAATCAATGTCTGAGAATCTCGAACGTTTTCGATGTTTGGTGTTCACTGGGAACTTTTGTATGGTTTTGTTTCACGGGCACAATTGATAATATACTTTTGTATGGACCATCATCTACATAAAAGTATGTAGGAGTTCCATGTGATTTGGTTGTTAAAAAGAGTATATCTTTAATATTTAAAGATAACATTAATCCTTTTATTTTGTTAAATTTATGTTCAAACTCTTAAGGCATGTTCCCGACCAGACACCAACTTGTCACACTAGCTCACCATATAAGTATGACACATAAAAAATTTAATAATAATTTTAAATAATATAATCTATAACCAAAAACATGAAAACCACAATTTAAATTTAATTTTAATTATCGACCTCATCATCCGCTCTCGACAGTGGATCAAAATCAGAAATGATGATTCTCTACACCCTTCATTTTGCCTCTTACATCACAATTGTTAAGCTAATTTGTAATTTGGTACGTTACCGTTGAATAACAAATAGAGATCTCAACAAGCCGGGATGGGTCAGAAACTTCCAAAACAATGTCATTTTGGAAGTAACGGTCGAGCCACGGGCTGCACTGACCATGATCTCGTGGCTTGGCCTAGTTGACCATGGTCGGCCAGTGGCTCGCCCGTGGCCTGATCAACCTGGGCCAAAATCAGGCCGAGCTGGGTCTTTTTTGACATCTCTAATAACAAATAAGAAGAAGAGAGAAGCTAGAGAGAGAGATGCAAATTTTAAGAGAATATCATGAAAGAGGCAAATATTGATTTTGTTGTAGTCACTATACTATCCATTACTACAACGATTTAAGTATACGTAAGAGAAGGACTATAATAAGGATGGTTCTTGGATAACAATGATGTGGGTTTATTATGAATTATAATTATAATTTATAATCACTGCCAACATGTTTGTAAACTTAATGGGTCTTACATATAGAATACGTTGAAGAGAGTAAAGTTAATTTAATCTAGTTGGACTTAATTGCAATGTTTAAGAAACTTTATGATTAAATATGAGATATTGAATCTTATTTGGGCATAATTAGTATTTAATTAGAATTATTTTTAATTCTAATTAAAGTTTAATTGAAATTAGAATTTAATTCCAATTAAATTACTAAAATGTCCAAACTCTATTATAAATTCTATTGAAACTATCACTTCTTGCTTAATCCTCTTTGTAAATGTTACAGAGTTCTCACAATCTATTATGTGGATATTGTTAAAGGTAGGATGTTTATGCAGCTACGGTGGTTAAGATAGATCAGTTTTAAAAATGGTTTGAGCGATACGGTTAGATAAAGATCAAACTTCAGAATAAGGTACGAATTATGATTCATGCTTTGTTATGATTTATGTGTTTATCATTTTATAGAATCAAATTGATCTTAGTTTTTAGGAAACCAATTTGTGAAAAAGTTTCATAATTATTCTACTACAGCTGGGATCATATTCTTTTAACTAGCATAACCTTGTTCATATCTCTTACTATTTTAATCTTTATACTACCTTGAGTTATAGTATTTTTCATATTCTTTTAACTAACATAACCTTGTTTATAGCTCTTACTGTTTTAATCCTTATACCATCTTGAGTTTAAGTTTTGCATATGTTAGACATTTTGAATTTGGCACTTAAGGAGTTGTATTCTTTTCCTAACCATTGGAAGTTCCTCGACAATCTTGCAATTATTTTGATGATATCAACAAAGGGATACAAATGAGAAATTTGGTATATATTAAGATGGTGAAGAACTAAATTAATTAGATGAAGTCTTACTACTAAAGTTAGAGCTTTGTTGTTTCAATTCCCTAGCCTCCTCTACATTGATTTTATACATGGTATGCAATCCTTGTATGATAGTTTTTCAATTATGATGGGAACACCTAGATATTTAAATGGTAAATGCTCTTGATTTAATCTTATGATTAAGCTAATATACTCAACCAAAATCTCACATCCTTTAGAGATGAAAAAGATATTGATATTTAGGTTGATGTTTAACCATAACATTCCAATAAATTCTTGCAATGATCTGTAGAGTATATTAATACTCAAGGTTAGCTCTAAAAAGGAATAGTAGGTCATAACAAAAGGAAAAATTATGATTTGAATATTTCTTTATATTTATAATGAAACTTAAACGTGGTATCTTTTAGCCTCTTGAGATTTATGATCCTTACGAGCACGTCTATACATAAAGTGAACAAGTAGGGGGTAACAGATTTCATTACCTTAATCCTTTGGATTTTTTAAGTAGTGTGTAGGTTTACCAATAATCAGAACAGAATAAGACACTATTACGGAATATTGTGAGATCCATATTACAAGCTTTGATGGGATTTTCAAGCCTCTATAAAGGAATTTAAGAACCTCTAACTCACTAAGTCAAAAGCATCATTAAAGTTAACTTTACTATTTATTTCAAGTCATTTTGGTAATTCTTAAAGAGCTCTTAGGCTATAAGAATATTATCCTTAATTAATATATCTTTGGGTAATACACCTTTTGAAGGATTGATAATGTCATAAATAATTAGCTTAAATATTTCTGCAAGAAGACTATAAACAAAATTATAGATGACATTTCAATAAAAGATTGGTTTATAATCAGTTAAGGAAGAGGGGTCAGAAATATTAGAAATAAGGAAAATATTAGTGTTGTTAATTTAATTATGTATGCTTCCATTAACAAAGAATTATTAAATTAAATTAAATTAATTGTAAAAGTAAGTGAGAGAGAAAAATATTTAGAAAAAAATAGCATGAAAACTATTTATCTCTAATGCCTTGTCACTTCCTAAGATGAAGAGAGCATTTTTAATTTTATGTTAGAAAAATGTTTAGCTAATGAGTTAGCTAACTCATAGCTAATGCCTTGAGGAATGCATTTTTTTAATATCTTAGAATTAATAATCAGTAGAGGCCTCAATGCCAATTAATACTTTAAAATATCTCAATGCTTCATTCTTAAGGTCCTCATGATTGATAACTGCCGTATATTTGGCATGGGCCTTTTCTTTTTATTTTTCTCAATATATCATCTCTTAAGTGTTGACATAATAGCTATTGAGCCTTGTTAAGCTTCTTAAAGGCCTCTTATTTAACATTATGAGTGTTGATATAAGTATTTTTCTTAAAGTAATTTTAGCTCCTTCTTTATTGCCCTCAAGTAAGCCATACAGTTATGAGCGTCAAATCAATTTATTTGTTTTTTCAAACCCTCTTCATTACTTCCTTAAGGCTAGGTATATTAATCAAATAGTTTTTTAATTTAAATGGTGCACTTCTCTTCTATTAGAGATTGTTTAGTTGAATTTTAAATATTGTATGGTCTGAGTATAAAAAAATTATAATGAAAAAAGTTATGAGGGAAGTTAGAGAGCTAGCAAGAGTTCACCAAGGCTCTATCAGGCTTCTTCATTAGTAGACACTCCTTATTTTGATTGTTACTCTAGGTAAGTAAGCTATCCCTAAAATTAAGATCAGAAGCTGCTATCTGGCCTAAATAATCCATTAGCTTTTTGTTATGTCACCATATGTTAGTCTCGCTCCTTCGACCTTGTGAGATGAAAGTGTGTGATTAAGGTCTCTCAAAAGCATTCATGGATTTGTAATCCTAACATGTAACTCCATTATGCTTTCGTAAAATACCTTCCTCCACGATTCTAAATTAACTACATAAAACACTATTATATCCAATCTTATTATACTTCTTAAAAGGATAATTTGATAGAGAATTATTAATCAACTTGTGAGCTACATATCAATTAGATGTGTTTAAGATCATAGGAGATTATAATATTTCCATTATAATTCTTAACATGGTTGCTAATAGTTTCTATCTCTTTACAAATGAACCATAGGAGCTTTTATTTTAGTGTCTAAGAGACCAAAAAAATTGATTTCTTAAGAATCAAAAAGTCACAACGCACCTACTACTTTTTAGGACTATTAGGGTCCCTTAAGTTCTATGTAAAGGGTTTCAATTTTATAGTAAAGAGGAGAATATGATTCTTCCTTCTCTACTTATGACTAGTGTTGGACCCCGCTTCTTTCCGGAACCCAACTTCGGATCATGAAATGTGAGCGTCTTACCCTGAAGGGTTATTTCAAAGAACCCTAATTGAACATCATCCCATAAGAGTGGAGTGGTGCTCTGATACGACAACTGTTGGGTCCCATTTGTTTCCAAAACCCAACTCTTGCTTTGATACCACTCATGTTGGATCCCACTTGATTCCGGAATACAACTCTTCAGAATACCATAATACTTGAGCGTGGTTCTTTGTAATCTCTTTAACCATCATAGATTTATCTTCTTGCTCATACCATCCCAAAAGTTTTCTTACAATTCGTTCAATGGCATGCCCATACAAACGAATCACCACACTCGAACTCATTTCTCCTATTAGTGAACAGAATTTGGAAATCTTCAAACCAGAATTTCAATTTGACTTCTTCAAAGAAATTGTAGCTATAAGTCTCTAGTTTGTTCTCAAGTAAGAACCATCTTAATCAGAGCTCTATAAATCAAGATATGCTTAAAAAGTCAAAGTGTGTTCATACCCTAATCATGCTCTCTCAACCAACCCCTCACTTTCTCTCCATCAAACTTTTTCGTATCAGCTCCAAAAGATTCCAATTTTTATGGAGAGATAGAAACATGTCTTATTAATCTATTTCTTCAAGAATCACCATAATTGGAGGTCGGATGAGGAAGTTATGACCAAAAGAATCCAACATGTTTAAGTCCTCATTCATATTGTACCTGTCTTGGCGCAATTGCAATAACTTTCAATATAGATGTTGGATTGAGTTCGTTCTTAGACAGTTAGAAAGAGAATTTAACAGACATCCATGTCCGTTTAACAGACATTGTCAGGCCTAGGGGCGCTTTTTCATCAGAGAAGGTCCGTTTAATGGACATAAAGTCCGTTTAACGGACATTGGGGTCATTTTTAACCCAAGAAGGTCTGTTTAATGGACCTAAAGTCTGTCTAACGGACATAGTGAAGTGAATCACACGTTAATACTATAATATCCAAATACACAAGAAAGGGGGGGTTGAATTGTGATAACTTTTTCGTTAATTCCCGTTTAAAATGAACTTATTATTTATAAACGTTTTTCGTTGAGCTTGCGTATTAAGAAATATCGTAAATCACAGTAATGAAATATAGAGAGAGAGTTGAGTTTTGACACAGTAGTTTTTATACTGGTTCACCCCAAACCGTGTGCTACGTCCAGTCCTCAGACAACCTTCTGAGATTTCACTAACTCTAAACACATTTACAAGTATTCTTTCACTGAGCCTCTTCAGGTCTCTTTACAGTCAGTATTCTTTTACGCTTAGCCTCTTCAGGCT
>JAOQMR010000211.1:11399688-11410819 GCA_027563865.1 Erythroxylum pelleterianum
CACCAATGAATGATGGGGTAGTTTGGTTTCGTTTATTTCATGAATAGCTGTATCAGTGCTGTGCAAAATTATTTGATAGGAAGCTGCTTTTGACTAGAAAGTTATGGTTATCTGGTGGGAAATGAAATGAAATTGCCCCGTCTGGCCATGTGGGCATGTGTAATGAATTTTGTGGGATTTTTGAGCTTACCGTTTTAGCTGGGAGATCGGTCAACAGGAGTGTGCTTGTAATTGTTTGAAAGAATCAGGATAGTGTCTTTGCAGTCTTGAATCAATTTTTTTCTTGGCCCTCTCTATCATATCCGCTAAGATGTATTATCTTTGGTTTGAGTCCTTGTAGTGCTGCTGGCTTTATTCTTTGTGTAAATAATTACGCTGTAAACATTCTAGCAGTTTCCCAAGCTCTTGTGTTGTCTGGTCATGTATCTGCTCTTTGCTCATTTTGGTCATTATGAAGCCCTTATGCTATGGTCTTGTTCTTGCGTCACTGCCGAGGGTCAATGATTGAAATATTAGCTCTTGATTTTAACAAAAACTAATATTAGTATATCATCACGGCCAGTGGTCAATTATCTTAGAATTGTTCATTCTTTATATTTGGTTGCCCAAATATTATATATTAGTAATATATGATAAAATTTCTATAAATTAAGATTTGATTAATCTATAACTTTATTATTTAATAATTTATATAATATTGACTTGGGTTAGTTAATTACTAGTTTCTTTCAAATTGATTGATAATAACTCCAAAATTATAATATCATTGTATCTTAAAATTTGACTATTGTAACATGTTTTTCTTAAAATTTTCATCTCATAAATATCATCTTTAGTATATATAGAAATTTAGAAATTAAATTGTTGAATAATAATATATTTGTATTTGCTTATATAAATACAAATTTAGTGTAATTTGTTGTATTAACTAAATTAATGTTATAATAATATTTTTTATTAATTTAACATGTAAAATTCCTATCAATTAACTAGATTAATAAAGTGTAATGATTTTTAGTTTAATAAGTGTGTTTATTGAAAAAAAATTCAATAAACAGACACCGAGCGACAGACCGAGTGAAACATTGATTATAACTTTGTGACTGGAACAATGTGAGCGAGAAATGAGTAGAGAATAGCATGTGGACATGAGCTGTGAACATAATGTATAAAATGCAATGAACACTCCTGCTACTGCTACTACTGTTCTAGATAAGATGCGTGAGGAAATGCAACAGGCAAAGAATAGGAGGATGATTCAAACATGTCTTTAAAGAATACAACAGATACTATACTGGTAAATTCAAGCGAAACACCAGGTCAGCAGTCAGCAGAAGCATAAAGCCATAGACAGGGTAAATGAAATTCCTTGTGAACAAATGGACAAGAGTTTGAAGCTGTAGTTCGAAGAAGATCTAACATAAAGAAGAAACTCTCAGGCTGCCAAATGAATATTCTGACACGGAATGTAAGAGGGGCCAATGCCCCTAACAAGAAACTAATGATCAAAGATACTATTTTACAAAATGGAGTGACCCTTGCTGGTATTGTGGAAACTAGGATGAGAATGGAATATTGCATGATGTTACGTTATCTTCCAGCTCAGTGGCAGATCATGACAAATCATAATTGTCATCCAAATGGTAGAATAATGGTCCTATACGATTCAAGTGCAATGACAGTTAGCTCAACTTTCTTTTCTAACCAAATAATTCACCTAGAAGTCTGTGGTGTCCCTAAACCAGCAATTATGCATTTCTCTCATATATGCACACAACAATGCATATAAGAGAAGTTTCTTATGGAACCAGATCAACGTTTTAGCTAATTCAATCAGTATACCATGGATGTTATCAGGTGACTTTAACTCCATTATGAAATTGGAAGAGGTAGAAGGCTTCACAGCTATCTATAACCCTTGTAATGAACTTAGTCAATGACTGGATGATGCACAACTCACTTGTATTCTATTGGGGGGCTCTTTCTACACCTGAAACAATAAGCAAATTGGTTCTCATCTGATCAGGAAGAAGTTGGACAAAAGTGTTGCCAACTAGAGGTGGATATTGTTGGAATTTTGAAGATGGAAACTAACTAAAATAAAGTAGAATAGGGAAGAGATAATGCAAAAGACATTTTATTGATTGGTTCCAATTACATTGACATGAAGACTTAAATATATAGATAATGAAATAACAAACTTTGCTAATATCTAGATAAAACAATTCAAATTCAAAATTTTAAATCCTAATTAAATAACAACTTTATCTTAAAAGATAAAATTTTATCCTTTAACAAATATTTTATCTTTAAACAAAATCTTCAATTTTAACTTTGAATCAATATTTCCAACATTCTCCCTTGATTCAAAGTTGCAAAACAAAATTCAAACTTTATGGAACACTTCTTTCCAAATTTCTTATTTGTGAAGCACCTTCTCTTCACTGTATGATGCACTTTCTCATCATCTTGCAATGATTATGTGAAGCACTTCTCTTCACCGTATGATGCACTTCTCACCAACCTACAATCATTGGAGCACTTCTCTCCAAAAAACATCTTGATGCACTTCTCATCAAATTTGTATGATGTACTTTCTCATCATCTTACCATTGTTGAGCACTTTCTCTCAACTAATTCAAAAAAAAATCTTCTTCAGTCACTTCAACCTTTGCTAGACAGACTTTTTCCACCATCTTTTCATTTTCTTGATTTCTCATTGCCCTTCTTTTTTCTTGAACTTACAAAACATTAATCACTCATAGGTCTCTCAAGGATCTAAAGCTCTGATACCATGTTGGAATTTTGAAGATGGAAACTAACTAAAATAAAGTAGAATAGGGAAGAGATAATGCAAAAGACATTTTATTGATTGGTTCCAATTACATTGACATGAAGACTTAAATATATAGATAATGAAATAACAAACTTTGCTAATATCTAGATAAAACAATTCAAATTCAAAATTTTAAATCCTAACTAAATAACAACTTTATCTTAAAATATAAAATTTTATCCTTTAACAAATATCTTATCTTTAAACAAAATCTTCAATTTTAACTTTGAATCAATATTTCCAACAGATATCTATCTTCCCAAATTGCTTTTCCAATTACTCAAATAGTTCACTATCGAATCATACACCCATTTAAACCTCTACAGAAGCAATTAAATTCAAAATCCCCTTTAGGTTAAATGACTCCTTGTTGGGATTAGCAGGTTTTGATAAAAGAATTAGTACAACTCTAGATTCTAACATCAAAGGCACCAAATAGTATATTCTTGAAAAGAAGCTACACCTTATTAGACAAGAGATGAAGAAACTCCTTAAAGAAAACATTGGCAACACACACAACCTAGTCAACACAGCCAAGAGCGACTTGGAGAATACCCGACAAATTTTGTATCTCAACCCTAATTCCAGATTCTGCAGTTAAGAGAAAGAGAAGCATTACACAACTTTCTGAAGCACTTCTTTATGATTACTCTCTCATCAAACAAAGGGCAAGGGCTGATTGGCTAAGAAATGGTGACAAAACACTTCAATTTATCAAAAAGCCGCTGTTTCAAGGAAAGCAAGAAATAAAATCATTTCCCTTGAACATAGAAATGTCCAACTTGACTCTTAAACACTACTAATGCAAGGAGCCTATGATTATTTCAGTAAGCTGATGAACAAACCATCAGAGGCTCAATCCTCTAAAACCTTCCTTAAGCAAATTTTGTAAAACACTATTTCATCCTAGGAGGCTAAACTCCTAAGCAGTGTTATCACCATGAATGAAATTGAAACTATAGTGAAGTTTATTCACCCTCATAAGTATCCAATACTAGATGGGTTCAATTTCAACTTCTTTAGAAAAAATTGGACCCTCACTGGTGGATTGGTCTCTGAAGAATATGAAGTCATTGGCATCTGTACTGGACAAGACCCTGAGGCAACTTCCATTCCAGAGCTCAATTCTGCAGACAGATGGGGAGGACCAGAGGGAGAGAGTCTACCCATACACACTGGAGGATCTATTACCCACCAAGAGCATGCAGAGAAACTTGTAAGTATCTAAACTTTACACTTATATTCTGATTTTTGTACTAATTATTACCAATTAAATTTCAATGTAATTTGATGTATGAAATTTAGAATAAAAATATATGTGTATTATAGAGAATGATAATTTTATAAATTTCTATTGCCATGAATGGTTGTGTTGTTGAGAAATTTTTTTGCTTAACAGGGAGGTAAATATCATAAAAATAAAGGAAACTCTGTTGAAAATTTTTTAAATTGTTTTTCACTTATAACACTTTATTCTGATGTAGGAAAAGTCTATATTATGATTTTACACTTATATTCTGATTTTTGTACTAATTACTACAGATTACATTTCAATTAATTTCATGTGTAAAATTTTGAATGAAAATATGTGTATTATGGATAATGATAATTTTATAAATTTCTGTTTCCATGAATGGCTGTCTTTGAGAAAAAAAATTTGATTTGCAGGGGGTAAATATCATAAAAATAGAAAAAAGTTTGCTGAAATTTTTGTAAACTGTAATGCACTTATAACACTTTATTATGATGCAAGAAAAGTCTATATTCTGATTTCTGTACTAATTACTACCAATTACATTTCAATGCAATTTGATGTATGGATTTTAAAATGAAAATATATGTATTATAATTTTATAAATGTCTGTTGCCATTGTTGAGAAAAAATTTTATAGAGGATAAAATTTGTCTTTATAAGGTCTCCTCATCATACATCAAATAGGAGATGGAGTAACAACATGAATAAAGGAATAATAGGCTCAGCTTTATGAATTGGATCTTGAAGGAAAAAATGTTCCTTGCCCACATCTTTAAGGAGCTCATGAATGTTTTGTGGTCTAAGTTATGGATTTTTAAGCTCAACTCATGGTATTGTGAAGGTTGAATTTCTTTGGATTTTTTGTTGGAGATTTGCCTACCTTTTTCGAACATAGGCTTTGTCCTGGCTTTCTATTTTATCACAGTCAAGATAGGACATATCTCACAATCTGGTTCATACATAGAAGGTTCAACATCCCATATAAAGTGTCCTTGATGATGGCTAATATACACTAGTTGGCCATCAAATTTTAAGTTGTGGATTAGAGGTTTACTTGCTCCTTCTTTGTGTAATAAAATCGGTTGCAACATTAAAATTGAGCCAAATATGGTAGATGGTCCAAGTTGTTCTTCATTAGAGCTGGTGTAGATGGATTTAACATATCCACCTCTCAATGTTATGAGAATTGGTGGAGTAATAGTATGGATGGAGTGCTTGTAGAGAGCATGAAACACATCCTAGTAATTGATGGTCCATTCTGTGGGCATTAACTTTTCAAACTCCGTTAGTACAATTGTTTTGGGAGCTGGATTATAGTGGTTTGATCATAGGCTTAATATGCTACCATGTACAAAACATCAGAAGTTGAGATCTACAACATGATTTTGTGAACAATAAATCAATTGATGGTGTAAGGAGGCCATAATTGTAGGATCTTGTTCAGCGCCAGTAATCTAAATTTGCACTTATAATCTTTCAAACAAAGTGAGATCATCTAGTTTGATGTTGAAATCAATAACAATTGTAAGGATAACACTTCTATGTTTAGGAGTGGTTAATAGAGTATCAATTAAAGCATTTTGGTAGATTGTGTACGCAGTGTCAAGAAGAGTGATACAAGCAGTAGCTAGAATTCCTTTTCTCCCATGGAGAGTAAGAACAAGTCTAATAGCACCAACATGAAGATAAGTATGATTTTGATCTTTCTAGAGGGAAATGAGTTCTTTGGGGATTTCCAGTTTGACATATTGATATGTAGAAGTTGTTTTTAAACCACACCATTCCAAACAGGAACTTTGAATGATCTCCTTTACTTTATGGCGATTGGTAATGAGAATAGTACTAATACTTCTAATCTAAAACGATTACAAGAATATATATTGTACGGACTTAACAAAGGTAAAGAAGTATCATGGATACGACTTTTTTGAGGAAGATGAGTAATTTCAATTAAGTTCTCTATTCTATTGAACAAAGTTCTTTTGACATTTGAAGGAAGATTAGCTATGATAAAGTAGACGGAAAATGAATATGATTACTAGATAAAGATTCACTTATTATATGGGTTAAAATCTTCTTATTCAATTTCATGAAGAATACTGTAGTTACAGTAAATAAACACGTATGACTCTGATACTATTAATTGGTCAGAAAGCAAAGATAAATACAGATTGATGGTAGCTTAGATTCAAGTTATGCCAGCTGAGACACAAGTCCTTCCTTTTACGAGCATAAACTCTCAAGGTCTACCTTTTAAGAATCTAAATTGACCAATCGTTCCTATCATAACTGAGATCTCAAACAAGATCTACAGTCTAAGACTTTCTGATACACAAAATCTTCGTAAAGAAACAAGTGTAGAGAGAATAATTCATTTTAAACACCTTTTCATAATCAGCTGCTTTAGAACAAGTTAGGGTTGAATAAATGGGTTGGGTAACTGAAAAGGTTGTGGAATAAGCTCCATAAGTAGTCTTTGACTATTCTATCTGCATATCTACCTTCATTTCTTGAAATGCTTCTCTAAATGGTCTAAGTTCTTACTCTTTGGCGATGAAATCATATCCAAAATATTGAGTGTGAATATATCTTCTTAAATTAGCATTAAGTCGAACCATTTATTCTATGTTTGAACTTGAGAAGGCGTAGATTCTTCCTTTCTTAAAGTAGCTCATGTTTTCCCATGTCCCAAGTGCAGGGGTTCTAGAATAGCAAGGAGTTCATTGATTAATTGCGGTAGCTTTCGCGTTCGGCGTCGCCCAGATACTGTTTGGTGACCAAACGCATGGCTTAACATGCCAGCTTAACTCAACTGGGCACAAAATTGACCGTTTTGCTCAATAAATAAGAGCAAAAATTCTTTTCAAATGATAAGAGAAAATAAACCACGTGTCCAAATACGGTTGTTATTTAGGAAGCAGCTGGTTGAGGTTGAGGTATACTCCGTTTTTGGCACGCATCCTCATGTTGTTGTAAAGCTCCATGTTACCGCATGCTGATGAAGAGACCTGATGGTGACTTGGATTTTAAAATCCTCTTGATATTAAATGATCTGGTTTTAGTAAATAATTTTATGATACAAACATCACTGCGTAATGCAATTGTAATAATTGTATGCAATTGTGGGGTGGGTTCTGTTTTATTCTCCAATTAGGTGGAAGGAAATGAAGTGAGGTACATTGGGATTTGCTAATATGAACACAAAATGGAATTTAGAGCGGCGAATCAAATATTTAGACACGTTTTTGGTGTTTCAAGATTTGATATATATTTCGGCGCGCGGAAGGGCACGTGTACATAGGTGAACCGAAGAAGGTCTTAGTGCAAAATCATTTTTAATTTTGGGTAGCTAGCATGTGTTTTGGTGCACTGCAGGCCGAAGGTAGAGTTGAACATCTTGATTTTGATCGCAAACTGGGAAAAAGACGCTTAGCCAAAAGTCTTACTATGTAGTTGAGTACGGAACAAACTTCTCTTTCTTTTGCCTTCGTATGTAGTTGAGTATGGACCAAACTTCTCTTTCTTTTTCCTTCCTTTTGACTGTTCAAGATTACGAAAAAGAAGACTTGAAATGTACGACAACTTTGAATATCAAGATATATTATCACACTGGCGAATTTAGAAATTTTTTTAAATGGGGTAAAATAAAAATATTTTTTAAATAAGGCTAAAATATTAATAAAAACAAAATTTTAATTTTTTTATAAGATAAAATTTTAAAATTATAATATTTTTATATACAAGTTTTTACCCCTACTTGTCCCCGTTGTACATCCGCCCCTTGTCACAACTCAAGCATAATAAATGAAGCCCTGTAAAATAGCTAAATGAATTAATCATATAGTGTTTTTTTTAACTTCAATACGCTTTAGCGGAGACATTTTACCATATGCTGTATATTAATTCCAACATAACTCTGGCAAAACTAATAAGACCATCATGAACAATCCGAAAAATCAATATAATGTTGCATATATTTAAGATTTTATTTATACGGACCAGATAAAAACCGCAATAAAAGAGGCTTTTTAAAAAAATTTACTTGCTCAAGTCAAACCAATGGGAACAACCCATTTTACGTCAGTTGCTCGTACAGGATCAACTTCAAGCCTGTCCAATTTTCTCCACGTTAATCTTTCTTATCCTCGCAAATTTGATAATGGGCATTTTTTTTGGGAGAGTTTGGATCTTTGAAGCTTGTCATGTTCATTTGAATCTTAACTATTCATTTATGCGAGACTTATACCGTTATACGAGACCCATATAAATAGACATGAAACCTTTATAAATAGATGATTGAGATTTGATAAACAAAGAGTAATTTTAGACAAAATATCCTGACTCTTGTTTGAGAGACAAGTAGCGCTGGTATTTCCTAATTTGAAAATACCTACCCAATATTTTATTGATCCACCTAAACTCCACTTCCATTTATAGATCCAGACACAATATTCTACCACGTAAACTACAGAATCATTTCTAAAATTAAACTCCCACACCGTTCATCTGGTTGGTTTAGGCCTAATTAATGCCCACTGATTGAGACTCGCGTAGCAATCGCAGCCACAAGGTGTAGTTTTATTAAGCCCAAAAATAAACAGGGTGTATAATGGTCAGAACACTGTTTCCTAACATGAATTATATTTTGCCATCATATACGGATTATGAAACCAGAGAATGTGTGTAGACATCAGTACTTAAGGAATCAATAGTCTCAATCTCCCAATTTAAGAACCAATTCAGAGAACAGGTAAAAGAAAACTAGCACAAAAGAAAGGTATCACTAAATAGTCCTAATAAAAATCCTTTTTGAAAAGAAAAACTTTGTATTATCATTGATCAGTAGAGGAAGAGTCGTGACTAGAATGTGACCATGGCAGTCCCAGAAAACCGGAACCACTGGACTGATTCTGATCTTGGGGTGGTGGGAAATAACCCAATTGCTGACCAGAAAAAAGCAGAGGAAATGAAGCAGAGGAGGACGACGAAACAGAGGAATTAGATGCAAATGATGAGGAAGCTGAAGATAACGATAGACTTGACTGAATTGTTGCTAACTGTGTGTTGTATCGCATGTGCTCAAGCGTACTCGACTGAATTGTTGCTAACTGTGAGTTGTATCTCATTTGCTCAAGCGTACTTGGAGCTTGCTGTTGGTTTCCAAGGAAGTTATCGCCAGGATTCTGAAGGAGTTGGTAGTATTGCCAGTAGTCTCCCATAGTATCAGCCTGAGACTGGAAAAATGATGGCTGTGTAGATTGTGGAAGAACCGGTACTTGTTCTGCTAGAGACGGGATTTGTTGGAAGTATTGAGACGAAGACGGTGACAGAAGTGGCTGCCCGTGTCGCAAGGTTGTCGCCGGCATTTGGTAGCTGGTGACATTCTGCATTTGGGGCTGTGGAAGTAATCTGACATTTTCCGGGAAATTAAGTTTAGCTCTGCTTCCTCTGAATCTCAACGCCGCATCATCGTAGGCTCTTGCGGCGGCTTCAGCCGTGTCGAATGTGCCGAGCCAGACACGGGCTGCCTTGTGGGGATCACGTATTTCTGCTGCCCATTTGCCCCAAGGTCTCTGCCGAACGCCCCTGTATCTCCTCCTCCGCTCGCCTGTTTCCTCATATACGGCGGTTTCTGTTGACGGTATTGACGGTGTGGAGCTTGTCCTGCTGGTTGTGGTAACGCTGGATGTGGTAGTGGTTGGGGTGGAGACCATCGTGGAACTACCTCCTTCTTCTGCTACTGTGGACGTGGAATAAGATGGATTACTAACAAAGAAAGGAAACCATGGGCTGCTGATGAATATATGCTTTGCTTAGATGCTGAGTAATTGAAATCCTATGGCGGCTACATATACACTGTTTCATTCATACTTTCAAGATTGCTACAAGTCATAACTCTATGTTAAGCTGACAAGTTTAAGCTTTTGTTTAATATGAACCTGTGAGGCATGCAATTTTAAAGAATATCATGCAAGTTCTATGATGAAAATGGAATCTAGGATGATTAGAAGGCCTGATGTATGGAAGCTAGAGAAAAATTGCAAAAAGTTTAAGAATAAATTGCAAGAGTTAAAAAGATTACAATAGATTGAAAAAGAATAGCTTTATCATTATTCGTGTTACTAACCAGTTGCACCGGAGGATGATGAATCTCCGGGAGAACTTCTGAATTCACCAAAGCCTCGATAAACCCTTGTGACAGAGTCCATTAATTGAGTTGCACTCTCTTGTTCACGACCTCTCTTTTGGCCAATATTCCGAAAACCAGAGCCACCACTACTGGTAGAGGAATAAGCAGACAAAGGGCAGGGGGAAGAAAAATAGAGCCCAGAAGAACTAGCACTAGTAGGTTCAAAACTTGGTGTTATGACTGCACCTCTTAAAGAATCACCCTGTCTCACCATTTCAAAGCCGCTTTGGTGGCCTGATCCCACACGTGTTAGAGCTGACACCATAGCTGACGTCTCTCCCGCACCAGTATAGCCAGAGAACAAAGGTGGTGATGATGATTGAGATTTTGTTAGCATCTCAACTTGGTTTAAGGGTCGATTTATTGGGTGAAAATGGAACAACTGCGACGGTGATTGTTGTGGCGGCGGCGGCTCATCTTCACTATATCTTTCTTCTTGGTTGGCATCGCCGCTTTCTGTATCAGGATTCCTGATGTACTGGTCTGAGCCTCTTGAATTCGCCACCTTAAAATTCAATAAGCACATGAAACTACGGTGAGATGAGATATTTATCGCTGCGAAGTATAAGTAACTGATAGAGCACAATTTCTGATTAAAATTTTGATCTTTTTTCTTGACAAAGTAAAATATAAGTAACTGATAGAGCACAAATTCTTTTTTCGACTGAAGTTAAGATGACAGGAACAGGTGGGGGCGTATATGTATATATATGCAATAGATTTTTTAGACTATGAGCCGTTATTCGAGCAGTGAGTACTCTTCGACTATATCCAATACTATGAACCATTTCACGCACACACGTGTATATATAAAAGAAGAAGAAAATGATTCTTTTGCTTTTTGGTTCAG
>JAOQMR010000211.1:11480472-11491837 GCA_027563865.1 Erythroxylum pelleterianum
ATAATATATTATTAACAAATCATAATGTTAATACATGAATCACATATATCCATTGGCCTAGGGCACACTACTAACAAACATGTATAATAAGTTGGAGGGTTAAGTTAGTACTTTCATTCATATGACCATTTCTTGATTTGGATCCATCTAATATAAGACTAACATCCTTGTAAAATATAAAAGACAAGGATAAAAAACAAAAGAAATAACATAACATAAAATAAATCCCATACTAACATAAAAGCAAACACAAGATAATATCAAAATTGAAATAAAATTAAAACTAACTCATGGGTTACCTCTCATGCAGTGCTTTTTTTAATGTCGGTAGCTCGATGTAACCTACATGCTTCCATCATCCAGGGTCTATGATCAATGGCTTGCTTCAACCCTTTTCTCTATAAAGCAGTTTCATAGATTGTAAATAAACCAACAGTTGCAAGATAATCATTAGAACATACTTTATAAAATTAATCAATCTAATTTCAATCAATAATGCCGCCCTTTTGAGTGACAAACTGTTAATAAAATGAGAGATAACGAAACTCCCTAAATCATCAGCTAACTCGAACAGTTTGTCTTTAAGGAAGTGGGAACCCTCCATACTTAAGGTTACTACCAATGCCTCATCAGTAGTTTAGTTTTTCCTAAACAATCTTTGTCCACTCTTTTTCTTCATCTTCCTGGATAGAGGTTTTTGGCTCATCTTCTTCAGTTATCTTTTGCCACTCCTCTACTTTCTCTTCTTGAATGGAGAACTTCTTCTTTCGAAAGCTCTTATTAAATTGTCACTTCATTTATGAAGCCAACCCTTGAATTTTCTTCACTCTCGAAATCGCATCAATTATCTTTAAGTTTGGCAAGGTATTCCATTAATTTATCTTTAAGACTTGCTTCCTCTTCCTTTTCTTCTTCTTCCACAGGGAGCTCTTTTTGGAATATCAATCTATTCAAGAAACCAACCCTTATCTTATCTTCAGTCTCAAATTTACATCGGTTATCTTTCATTTCATTAATGAATTCCATTAATTTATCTCTAAGAGTTTCTTCTTCTACTGAAAACTCTTTTTCGCTACTAAGGGTAATTGTCATTCCATGTTCTTCAGCATCCATTTCAATAAGACTAGGCACACTCCCTTGGATCTAGTCAGATAATATGTCCATCAGTTGGTCTATCCAATATTTTGCATTCGAGCCTCTGTTTCGTGATACTTCGTGATTGATTCTTAAATGAAATCAACCATCATATCTTCCAGAGTTGGCTTATTAACTGGGGGTGCTTGTTGCCGTAAATACCTAACTGGAGCGTAATCATCTCATCCATAGGTGTAGGAATTGCTCCATTCTGAATTATAATTGTTTAGGAATTGCTCCATTTTGAATTATAGTTGTTCTCGTAAATTGCACAATGAGGTTGATTACACATACTAGGTCGCTCCCCTATATAAGTTGGTGCTCGATATTGATAATTGTAGTGATAACTCCTATTAATGCTACAACACTTCCTGAATATCAATTGAGCTCCTAAAAACATGTGAGAACACCTCTCTCTCCCATACGGTGATGTCATAGTTTACGAGGGCATATTTTGATTCCCATAAAAGCAGTGTCCACTCTATCCGTCCATTGCGAGCTGTGACTATAACAATAAATCGTAATTCCTTTAATAAACTACAAACTTAAGATCTAGTAGAGAAATTCAAAAGATAATTAAATTAATAAGCCACAAAATACAATAAGATACAATAAAATAAACAAAATTAAAATAAAATAACAAAGATAAAACAAAATAAAATGAAAATGACTAATGTAATAGCATTCAAGCTTTCCTAATATCAAAGTTCCTAGCAATGGTGCCAAAACTTAATTGACCTATTTGTGAGTTAATTAATATTGTAATAACCGCAAGTGTACGATATAGCTGTAGCTAGTACCAACAAGTACTGGTCGATCTCACAAAGATGGTGAATACTAGTAATTATCCTTCCCTTATTATCTACCCTAAGGATTTATTTTAGGTTCTTAATGAAAAGAAATTTAAACTAAGACAAGTAAAATAAAATAGGTAACAAAATTCATCCCTAATTAATTGTGGCAGCTGAATTGTTATTTGATTAATTGCTTAATTTTATTTGATTGCTTTAATTTTTGTTATTTATTCTCATTCAATTCATATTCCAATACCTTAGACAAAATTAGGTTTACTTGCCTTTAATTTTTTCTCATGGGATCGGCATCTTTAATACTACAAATTTACAATTCGTATACTTACGAATATTGAGAGTTTTATTAGAGGTAAAACTTACTCTAACACCATTCTTTTGATACCAGTTGAATCACATATGTAGAAAAGCTCACCTATGAGAGCGACTGTTAAACGAAGATGCTTGCGACGACTACTCTTGGAACCCAGCAACTCGGACCCTATAATAAAGGGGACTGAGGGATTCAATGCAAATAGAAAAATCAACAAATGAGAGCGAACGAGGGATTCAATGCAAATAGAAAAATCAACAAATGAGAGCGAACGAGGGATTCCAGACAGTCAAGGAGGTAATAGGGATTCTAGACAGTCCAACTTTAGGGATTAGAAGCCACCCTCTAACAACTTTAGGGATTCTATATGCACAAAACAGTGAAGGATCGTTTTTGTCAAGTAAGACAGTGAGGGATCGTTTTTTTAAAGTTTTAATCAATTATTTTCTGATTAGTTAAGTAATATGTTTGTTTAAGTTAAAAAAATTTAGGATTAATTAAATATGATGTGCCTCATAGGTTCAAAATTAATAATAATTTTTATTCTTTTTAAAGAAAGTAGCCTCGTATTGTTACGTTAGATAAAATAAAATAATATTAAACACTTGACAAAAAATTGACAGTCAGTTTTTTCATTATTATGAAATTATGTTTAAATAATTTTTAAATGTTAAGATTTTATGTATACTCTCTAAAAATTAAGGTTAAGCTTCATAAAATTTAGGATAAAAATTTGACCTTTCTTTAATACAATAATAATGTTTTTAGTTTTTATTGCCGTTACTGCCAGCGGAAGGCATTTGACGGCCACAAAACCCTCCTTGAACTCTCGCCTCCAAGTCAGCAATGCGATTCCTTCCCAATTCTCTTTCCGTAATTCGCCATTGCAGCTGCCGGCACCGCAGCTTCGTCGACTTTGCTTCCCTCAAACGTCTCCGGGACAGGGGACTTGATCATGCTGTGGAGCGAGAAAAGCATCTGAGACCCGTTTTGAATATAAAGAACCTCATCATATCAGACCCAGCAAAGTCTCTTCCTCTTCCCATTATCCACAATCAGAAAAAAAATCTCGAAATCCCCACTCGTCCTATCGATTTCATCCGAAAATACCCTGCAATATTCGAGGAATATCTCCCTGGAGGAACTGGCATTCAACCCCACATCAAGCTCACCCCACAGGTACTTGATCTGGATGCTGAAGAGAAATTAGTTTATCAGAGTGAGAACTATAGGCAGGACGTTGCTGATAGGCTTTTGAAGCTGCTAATGATTGCGAGAATTAATAAGGTACCTTTGAAGCTTCTTGACAGCATTAAATGGGATTTGGGCTTGCATCAGGAATTTATGAATAGCATACTTTATGATTTCCCCGACTGTTTTCGACTTATTGGTGAGAAGAATATTTCTAAGTCGCGTAATGAGTTGGAACTAGAGTTGGTTTGTTGGAGCATTGAATCAGCAATTTCAGTTGTGGAACAGAAAATGAAAGGTGCAGGGATGGTTAATGAGAAAGGGATGCCAATCTCATTCCCTATGCAGTTCTCAAAGGGTTTTGAGATGGACAAGAAACTGAAGAAGTGGTATGATGATTGGCAAAAGTTGCCTTATATTTCTCCTTATGAGAATGCAACGCATCTTGGACCAAGTACTGATGAGTCGGAGAAATGGACTGTGGGGGTTTTGCATGAGATTCTTAATCTCTTTGTTTCAAGGATGGTGGAGAAGGACACTTTGTTGCGTATGGGAGAGTGGTTGGGTATTCGATCAAGGTTTAGGAGAGCATTACTTCATTATCCTGGGATATTTTACCTGTCAAATAAGATAGGAACTTATACTGTGGTTTTGAAGGAGGCCTACAAGAGAGGTTTGTTAATTAATAATAATCCAGTGATGAATATTAGGAATCAATATCTTCATCTTATGCACATGGTAATTGAAGATCGCAAAGCAATTAATGTTCCTGGTGGAAGCAAACAGCAAGCAAGGCAGAAAGCTGGTGAATCTATGGAGCAAGCAGAAAAAAAGAATGGTGATGATAGTAGGGAAGTGAATGGCATAATCTCTGATTTTAAGGATGCTAGTCGTCATGGCTATTGTTACGATGAAGAGGATGAGGAAAATAAGAATAAGAAATGGGATTATCATAAGGTCCCTACGAGCAGGGGTAGAGTAGATAGGAACAAGAGTTTAAATGGAAGGGTAACTTCTCGAAGGAATGGTGGTAGAAGGTCAGTTGAGGAACTATATGCTAGGTCAAAGGATCAAGCTCCTTCACAAAGTTATGGCAGCATAAAATCACATATTGGGAAAAATATCCAAAATAGCGCATTAGAAAGGTCAACTTTTTCAAAGAGTAAAAGGACATTGTTGAAATAAAAGGATGATTGCATAGCAAGAATTTAGATTAATTGGTGCATTAAAATTGACAGGTTTGCTTCTTGTGGCAATTACTTTCATTTCTTATCCACTTGTGTATATTTTTTTCGTGCTTAGAATGTGTTAAGCTTCTAAGTTTCGCTATACACTTGTTTGGGAAGAGGCGTGTAACATGGATTGTAATAGTTTAATCTATTTATAACAGGATGAGATTTACCATGGGAATAATTAAAGTTGTTGTGATTGACAAATGCTGGAAATTGATTTTATACTAACACCTGATAGCAAAGTATTGGTTGGAGAGAAGAGTGTTCTTATTGAGTTTGCTTTGTTAATCTGATGGGCTTCTTATAATATATGTATTCACACGACATTTAAAGCCTTCATATCCATTGAGTTGAAAAATGGTATTGTTCCAAACTCTTTTTCCATTTTTGTTATTTTGGGCAGAAAGTTGACAATGCAAGAGGTGCTAGAAAAAGGATCTGTTTATTCTGTAGTCATTTAATTCTGTATGAATTTATCTCTTTGACTATGCCAAGGAAGGTTCTTTGGACCTTCAACTTTCACCTCAAAGTTTTGGCCCCAGAAGTATTGCCTAATAATTTTCCATGACTTATGCAGCTGACTGTGATGCAAGGGCTTCTAAATAATAGATGGCTTCTCCTACTAGCATGATGTAAAGTTCATTTTCCCTTGGAACTTGCACGTGTGTGTTCTATGCATTATCATTTTTGCAGAACTAAAATGTCTGGAGATGCTATAAAGAGATGGCATACCACACTTTTGCCTCTATCTTGGCATTTTAAGACTGATCACTATAAGAAAGCATAATGCTTCTCCGGCTGTGCTAAGAATGTTCTGTTGAATAATTAGGCGGAGATATTCTTAGGACTAATTTATGTTTCAATTTTGTTTTCCTTGGGTATGAACTTTCGGTGAGAAATAATGGCATGACAAGGGAACTAATTAGATCAGAATGTTGCTTCAAATTCCTAATCTAAAGTTGGCTGCTTAAGTTTTCTACCTCAGTAGGTATGCCTTCTTTCCTGATTGATTTTTGATCTTAATCAATGGTTTTATGTGCCCAACTGAGTTGCCAACGCGATAACCAGTTTCCACCTTTTTCTGTTTATCTTGTCTGGCTTTAGAAACATGATCTTAATTATGATTAGGATTCCCTAACAATCTGTATCTAGTATTCGCTGACAGCTGTCCTTGCGCAACTTTTATCGTTGAATTGTTATTATCCCTTTCTCTAATCGGTTATGCCATTTTGTAATGCCTACATTTGTGATAACTTCAATTTTATTATATTCCTAACTCTTGGAACAAAATGCTGACTTGGGATGTGGCTCTCAAAAGGAACGATGTTTTACCAACTAACTATGAAATGGCAGAGAATTGGAGTGATGATTTTGAATGGCAACAATGTGGATTTTAGCCTCTACTTTACCAAGCTACCTTATGTTGCCCACGAGATGCTAAAAACGCACTCTTTTTGGAAGTTTGCCAAGTGGGGCGTCTTTTGTAGCCCATGGTGTTTTAGGGTCCCCCAGCCCATTAGATACCCTTACATGTTACCTTCAAACTTGACCAAAACTGAAACAAAATGAAACAAAATGAGGCGCTTATTAAAACATTCGACATTGGACAAGCATCATAACGAGGCGCTACTAAAACCAAACAAATACAAGGGGTACGAAAGAAAGAAACGCACCTCCGGGCTCAGTGGCATTTTTCTTCCTTAAAGGGATACTTCTTTTTTATTTCTATTTTAGTCTAAAACATCTAATTTTCACGTTCATGTATCCATCAAAATTAAACAGAAGGTTCTGATAAAAGTGAATTTCTTATTGAAATTTTGCTCCCCAAGAAAAAAATTTGTTTTTTTGAACAGTAATAACGTATATTGAATAGAACATATTTCAACCCTCTCAGGTTATACTCTAATGACTAACCAAGGACAATAAAAAAAAACATCTTTCTTTCTGCTGTGTAATAATACATACAAAATCTCAGCTATTCAGTTTTGTCTTTTAGAACTCTCTCATTCTAGATTCCATGTTGCGTTGATGTTTGGTGATAGTTTGTCTGCAACCCCTCTAGGTATCATCAATAGCTGTTTAAGACTAGATGAGACTTCTTACATCTTTGAAGTACTCTATCTAAATTAAACAAACAATGATCAAAAGACTCTTCAAAGACAGAGAAGTCATCCACAAATATCTCTATGAAGTTCTCATTCAAGTCGTGAATATGGTCGTCATGCACCTTTGGAATGTGACAGGTGCATTGTATAAGCTGAAAGGCATCTTCTGATAAGCAAAAGCCCCATCAAGAAAAGTAAAAGTGGTCTTCTCCTGATCCTGTTTGTATATAACCACTTGATTGTACCCTAAGTATCCATCAAGAAAACAATAAAATGCATGGCCAACCACCACCCTCTTAATCATTTGGTCCACAAAAGGTAAAGGGAAGTGATCTTTCTTGGTGGCCAAATTGAGCTTCCTGTAACCAATACATACTCTCCAACCTGTGATAGTTCTAGTAGAAATTTTTTCACCTTTTTCATTTTCCATCATTGTCATGCCTCTCTTCTTAAGCACACACTATACCGGACTCATCTAATCACTATCTGAAATGGGATAAATAATCCATGCATTCAACAGCTTCACTACCTACTTCTTCACAACCTTTTACATATTTGGATTTAACCTTCTCTGTCACTTCCTCATAGTTTTACATCCTTCTTCTAAGTTAATCCTATGTATCACTACATTGGGGCTAATCTCCTTAATATTAGAAATTTTCCACCCCATAGCTCTCATCCTCTTCCTAATGGTCTCCACCACTTTTTCTTCTTGCTCACAATCTAATTGGTTCGAGATAATGATGGGTAGGGTATGGTTCTTACCTAAAAAGGTGTATCTCAAATGAGAAAGTAAGGGTTTAAGCTCTAAAGTAGAGGGCTTAACAATGGAAGGTGGTGTAGGTGTATATGTTCTCTCCAACTTCCTCACATAATTCCTCTTCTCTCACACTCTCATCCTTGTGCACTTCAGTAACTTCATTAACTTCCTCTTCAACCCCCTTCACACATTCAGCCACAACATCAATCTTCATATATACTTTACCATCCATTGGTTTTTCAAAGATTTAGACATGTTAAATTCAAGCTGCTCATCACCAATTCTCAAAACAAGTTTTCCCTCATACACATCAACTAATGTCCTACCAGTATTCATAAACGGCCTACCGAAAATCAATCGACAATTTTTATCAACTTAAAAATCCAACACAACAAAATCAACAGGAATAATAAATTTATCCACTTTTACCAACACATCTTCTACAACTCTATATGGCCTCTTGATGGATTGATCCGTAAGTTGAATTAACATGAATGTTGGCTTGATCTCTCCTAGTCCTAATTTTCTGAAAACAGACAAAGGCATTAAGTTAATGGTTGCACCTAAATCACATAAGCATTTAGAAAATTCAAAGTCACCAACATCATATGGAATTGTAAAACTCCCTAGATCTTGTAGTTTTGAAGGCATCGTGCTTGAAATAATCGAACTGCAATTCTTCATCAAAGTGACTGCTTTTGTGTATCAATATGTCCTTAAGAAATTTCGCATACTTGAGCATGCATTCCAAAGCTTCCACTAATGACAAGTTGATTTTAAGCTTCTTCAATTTCTCCATAAACTTGAAAAACTGAGTATCCACTTGATGTTGTCTCACCCTTTGTGGATACGGAAGTTTAGGGTTGTAGGGTAGTTGTGGCACATAAGGCATCTCTTCTTCTTTCTCTTTTTGAATCTCCTTGCCTTTTCCCTTTTCTTGGCTATCCTTTTGCACACTTGGTTCCTCCATCTACTTACCACTTCGAAGTGTGATAGCTTTGAGTTGTTCCCTTGGGTTGGCCTCAGTATTGCTTAGTAGGCTACCTGCACTTCTAGCAGAGAAAGTGTTAGCAAGTTGACCTACTTGTACCTCCAAGTTGTGGATGGATGAGGCATTGTTCTTCACAATCTGATCAAACTTTTCCTTAGTCCTCTTTTGAGTTTCCTCCTAACCTGAAAACATCCTCTTTTAGTTCTCTTCTTGATTTGCCAGCCTGGACCCCAAAATATCCATCAACTTGTCCATTTTGTTCTCCAAAGATCCAAGTTGGTCTTGTTGAAATCTAGGAGGTCCTTACGGTCTTAGTTGGCCACCTGCATTGTTAGTACTCCAAGAAAATTTTGGGAAGTTTTTCCACCCCAAATTATAAGTATTAGAGTACGGATTGTTACCTCGTTGTGTTTGGCCCAAGTAATTTACCTGTTAAGTGCTACTGGCTCCCAACAAGAAACATTATGTTATGCAATAGTTGTCCTGCCCACATAACTCACATCGTGATTTCATAGTTTTAGTTGTAGACGAAGATACTCCATACATGTTGCTCAACTGCTTGGTGAGGGTTGTGATCTGTGCTTATAAAGCTGTAACAAAGTCAATTGGGATCATACTTTTTTTCTCCTTTTGCCCCTATCTACTCCTCTTGATTGACCACATACAATTGTTGCTTACCAACTCTTCCAAAAGATCATGAGCTGCATCGATAGTTTTCCTCACCAAAGAACCTTCAACAGCTAAATCTATGGTTCCTCTTGTGCTCTGATTTACACCATTATAGAATGTTTGCATGAGGAACTCCCTCGAAAGGTTATGGTAGGGGCAGCTTCTCTGTAGTTCTTTAAACTTATCCCAAGCTTCATATAAAGACTTCTCATCACTTTGTTGAAAATTTGTGATTTCCTTTATGATCTTTGTTGTCTTGATCAATGGCAAGTACTTAGCAAGGAATGCCTGGGCTAGCTATTCCCAAGTAGTAATCTGTCCTGAACTAAGTGACTTGTACCATGCTTTTGCTTGATCTCTCAAAGTGAAAGAAAATAATCGCAACCTCATGGCATCGTCAGACATCCCATTATACTTCGCATATCTCCATAAAGTTAGCGAGATGGGTGTTGGGATCTTCATTAGACAACCCATAAAACCACACACTACTCTGAAGAATGTTGAGAAGTGTCGGCTTGATCTCGAAATTGTTAGCTTGAATCGCTGGCCTTGCAACTCCTTGAGGACTGAATCCTCACTTCATAAAGTCCATCAATGTCCTTTCGGCTCCTCTTTGTTCTCCTTCCTCTTCCATATTTATTTGTGTAATGTCTTGGCGCTTCGCTCTTCTCAACTCTTGTTTGTGCCTTGTGATATCTAATAACTCTTCGTCATGAAATTTAGTAGTCCTTCGTGTGTTCCTTGTGTTCATGCACCTGTAAAGACACAAGGAAAAGTAGTAAAAAAAACTCTTAAATCAAAATAACCCAAACTAAACAAGATGTTAAACAAACAATCCCCAATAATGGCACCAAAAACTTGTTGAATGTAAACCAAACTACTAGTTTAACGCTCAAAACTGCACGTATACGGTTCATAACTTGTAGTAAAAAGCGGATATCGATCCCACAAGGATTGTGCTTAGGCACCACTTAATTTAGGTTGTTCTTTGTTTAAGAAACTGATTCAATCAAATTTAAATAGATAAGTGAAAAAAAAACTAAAGGTAAAAGGAAACAACGCAACCTAAACCAAAATCGTAAACTAAAACTTGGAGAAAATCAAGATTAAGAATTAGGGCTTGTCATTATCCCTATTTGCTCCCCTCTGGTTAATTGATTCAATTTCTACTTGGCCCAAGATTTCTTAAAATTTTAGCTACCCTCTCTCAAGGTACAACTAAATGTCACTAGTTAAATAAATTATGATGAACTTTGGAATATCTCGATATGCAAAGCTTTTCCTAACATTCAACTAGATATGAAGCTATCCTATAAGCAGTGTATCAATCTATTGAAATCTCTTCCTAATAAATCGATAAATACAAATTACCAAGCTTACTCTCTCGATTTGTTGTGAGGTTTGAGCTCAATAAATAACACAAACATTTGTGTTATTGAATCAATAACCGAAGGATCAAAAATAATTCAAACAACAAACCCTAAAAAAATATTTTAGCCAATCATAATGTCATTAACATCCCCAACAACCAAGTAATCCATGATCAACATGCTAGAAGAGAAAAAAACTCAAAATAAGAACTAGACGAGGCGAGCTTCTCCTCTTCTCTACCCGAATCTGAAAAATCTGGATGACAAGATGCTCTTTGCTCAATTGGGAATGAAAACCTTGATTCTCCACCTATCTCTAGGCTCCCAATCTGTCTTTTAGCTTCTAAGGGCTAGTTTCCACGACACTTTTCAGATTTATGACATTATATATCATAAAAACCCTAAAAAAATAAGTGAAACCCTGTGTGACTTCTCGAGCTAAGCATCCCATGATCATGGGAATTATCTTTGTGCTTCCCATGATCGTGGGTTAATGTGACAAAAACTTTCTCCTTAGATTTCCTTTCCTACAATTGTAGGCAACATGCCCTTTCTCACAGTCGTGGGTTCTTGTTCTTCAATAGCTCTGCTTCTCTTCTCTTCTCTTAGTCCCTAGCTCAATCATGAAGGTGTCCACCCTCCATTTAGGGATGGCAATTGTACCCGAACCCGATGGGTACCCGGTAAAATTACCCAAACGGGGGCGAATATGGGGATACCCGTCGGGTATCGGGGCGGGTATGGGGGGTATATGGGGATACCCGTCGGGTATCGGGGCGGGTATGGGGATA
>JAOQMR010000211.1:11516864-11538052 GCA_027563865.1 Erythroxylum pelleterianum
TCTATTTCTTTATCGATTTCCAATTAATGACCCAAACATTCCCAAACTATCCTTAGATTGAAACAACATTTCATGCTTAATTTCCATCTAAAAATTGAAACCCTTAGAGACTAAATTAGAACTTGAGTCCAACAGGTAATTTGTAGCTCTATTTCTCTAGTTTAAATTCAAATCAAGAATCGTCTCATTTCGATAACTAGAGAAATATTTATGGCCAAAATACCGAAGCATGTTCAATGTAACATTTTCCAACCTTTTTAACCTCTAACACTTCATATATAATAGTTCTAACTTCCAAGAACAATTTGGGGTCCAACAATGTCACTGTCGTGCATATCCTTTTCCCTTAATTTTCCAAATGTCACCGTCGTGCATATGCACAATGGTGTAACTCTACTTCATCTTCTCTACCGATATCTCAACTTCAAACCTCCATAACTTTTGATCTAGAACTCTAAAATTTAAAAACTTTTTATCAATGAAAAGCTAAAAGAAATATATACAACTTTCATGAAGACCATTTTGCCAAAATCGGCCTAGATCAGTACACTAAATTAACCAAATTTCAGATCAAAATTTAACCTCTTACTGTTCATTCCCAGAAATTTCCCAGACTTCATTCTCTAAAATCCGACGCTTCAAATTTTTATTTTAGTCAATTCAAGTCCATTTCACTAAACTCATTCACCACAATTCAAAGTACCTCGAAAATAGCAAATTTACCCAAGTTCCATCGAAATCATCAAGAAAAACAAAAATCAGTAGTTGACTTTTTTCATCTTTGCATTCACCATTCACTGCATTTTCCTTAATTCTCTTCCTCTAACTATCATTTTACAACTACTCTTTAACTCAAAAATCATTTCTTGATCATCTCTAAGAAACTCACGTAAACACACACACACACAAATATATATATGCATAGTGAAGAAACAGAAAACAGAGCATACCACCTTTTTATACTTTTAGTTCCTACACTCATCTTGTACACCATTTTATTGCTATTTCAAACTCCAAAACTCATTTCTACAGCATCTGATCACTAATAATCATCAAAACTAAAATAACACTAAGAACAATTGTTCATCCATCAACACAGTATTCATAAACATATATACGTAAATGCCAAGATCCATACAACTAACAGTAAATTCATCAATTTATTCCAAAAATCCACAACTCTAACAAATTTTATTTACTACTTACTTGTTGAAAACTCCAAAAGCTTCTACTATCTTGAAGCCCTAACTCCATGCAAAATCACGTAGTGCTCTGTGTAAACTAACCAACTTCTGATTTTCCTTAGGTAGAAAAGGCAAATAGCAGTGTGGTAGAGGAAGGAAAAGTAAAATAATTTCTCAGAAGGTGTTTAATGAAAAATCTGCGTATGGAAAGAATTTCGGAGAAGGTGATATGATAAAGAAGGAAACTTAGTCTTTTAACTCACAGATATCATTACTTACTTTCTACAAGGTTCTAAAAAAATTACTTAGTTAGTGACTCTTGTCACTTTCCTGATGCCTAAGCTCTAACTTAGTTTCCTTTGAAACTAACTCTATTTAACTCTCATCTTTACAATCTAACTATCGCCAAATCTTCTTTTTCCAATTTTCCATAATACTCTATAAATTCTGAAATAAATCCTAAATTCACCAAAATTCATAAATATGATGATTCCACTAATCAATAAAATTTCCAATATAAATAAATTCCAAATTCACAAATTTCCTAAAAATCACAACTCAGTCCAAATATACTCGGAATTATTCATGAATGTATGTACAATTATTTCAAATGCAGAAAAATTCACTATTCATGTGTATGTGTACGCCATATTATGCATGAGCATGGAAATGCCTTTCTAAACTCTCATCGATCCCTCATATTTACTATTCTAACCTTCCCACAAGTAACGGGATGTTACAAAGATTCATTTCACATAGCATAGTCTTTACTATTTCTTGAATCGTCCTGTTCTTTCTCTTTACAACTCCATTTGGTTTAGGAGTTCTAGGAGCAGAGAAATTATAAAAAATTCCATTCTCTTCACAAATCATTTTGAATTTTTCATTTTCAAATTCTCCACCATGATCACTCCTAATTCCAGCAATAGACATTCCTTTTTCATTTTTTAACTTTGTGGATAAAACTTTAAAACATTGAAAAGATTCATCTTTATGTGATAAAAACAATATCCAACAAAATCTAGTGAAGTCATCAACAATTACGAGACCATACTTCTTTCCACCTAAACTTGGTGTTCTGGTTGGACCAAACAAACCTATAGGTAATAGCTCTAGAGGACTAGACGAAGTTACAATATTTTTAGACGAAAAGGTTGTTTTAACTTGTTTTCCTTTTTGACAACTCTCACAAAAGAAATCTTTGTTAAAACTTATCTTTGGTAAACCTCTTACCAAATCATGTCTAACTAACTTGGAAATATGTTTAAAACTAACACGACCTAGCTTTTTATGCCAAATCAGTTTTTCATCATCTTTTGATATAATTCATGAAATATTTTGACTTTTCAAATCGTCTAAGGTAATTTTATAAAGGTTGTTTCGTCTCTTGGCAGAAAAGAATATGGAACCGTCCTTGTTTTTGACTAAACAAGAATTTTGATAAAAGGATACTTCAAAACCAGAATCACATAATTGACTTATACTAATTAGATTATGCTTTAAGCCTTCAACTAGCAGAATATTATCAATAGACAAAAAGGAATCTTTACCAATTTCCCGATCTCAACTATTTTGCTCTACTGATTGCCTCCAAAAGTTACTAATCCTCCTTGCTTATGTTAGAGGTCTAGGAACATAGACCTTCTGCCCGTCATGTGTCGCGAGTAGCCACTGTCCAAGTACCATTGGTGGTGGTTGCTTCTTCCAAGAAAGGAGATTTGCGGTGTATATTATATCCTTCTTAGGTACCCATTTTTTCTTGGGTCCTTTGGGGTTAGTCTTACAATTTTTCTTTGAATAATAATAAGAATATTGTTTCTTTTTCCTTCTATTAGGAACAAAATTTCTATTATGAAGAACATTACTATTATGAATAGTATTTCTATCATTAAAGCCTAAACTGCTTTTATCATTTGGATGTCTATAACTTCCAGTCATATCATTCATCCTTTTTGTACTTTCTGTAAATTTCGATAAATCTGTTGAAAGACTATTAATCCTTTGTTTTAGTTGATTAATTTACTCAGATCTATCTACAGTTACTTTCTTTTTCATATCGTATACTTATTTCTTGAGGCAGACGTTTTCTTCTTCTAAAAGTTTTGTGTTCTTCAAATTTTCAACAAATTTCTTTTTCAATAACCTATAATGTTTTAAGATAACATGTGAATCTTCTAACAATGCTAAATAGGCATCCTAATGATCATCAAAGTTAGAAATTACCTTATCATTGCATTCCCTTTCAGCTACTAAGCATATATTTGCTTGTTCTGATGTTTCTAAGTCGGATTCAGATTCAGACGAATCCAGATCTTCCCATATTGCCATCATGCTCTTATTGTTTTCTTGAATTTTCTTCTGTTTTCTTTTGAACAACGGACATTCAGACTTATAATGTCCTAGTTTATTACACTCATAACAGACGATAAAACTTTTCTCATTCTTTGAATTGTCTTTGCTATTCTTTTTAAAAGAGATGTCTTTATTTCCCCTTGATTTCTTTTTCCTTATCCTTCTAATCTTTCTTGAAATGAAGAATAATTTATCTTTATCTTTTCTTGAGTCTTGATCAGATTCACTAACATCATTATTCTTGATTTCTTTAATCTTTAATGCTTTTAAAGACGTGCTTCTATTTTTCTGCATCTTTTGATTCTTCTGACCAACCTTCAATACAATAGATTTATCCCTTATGAGTTTTTCTTCTGTATCAAGCTCTACTTCATGGATTTTCAGTGAACTAAGCAATTCATCTAGCTTCAGTTTGCTTAAATCCTTGGCCTCTTGTATTGCTGTTACTTTGGGTCTCCATCTTTTTGGAAGACTTCTGAGAATGTTTCTGACATGATCTTGAATTTCATAGATTCTCCCCAAAGCTTTAAGTCCATTAATAATTGTTTGGAATCGTCCAAACATTTGATCAATAGTCTCATCATCTTTCATCTTGAACAGCTCATACTGATGAACAAGAATACTAATCTTGGATTCTTTCACTTGGTTTATGCCTTCATGTTCAATGGCTAATGTATCCCACATTTCCTTTGCAGATTCGCATCTATGAGCCTTATCATATTCACTTCTGCTTAGAGCATAACTTAAGAAAAACTTGGCCTTTGAATTTAATTGAAATCGAGCTTTATGATCAACCGACCATTGATCATGAGAGATGATATCTCATTCGTTGTTTGTTGGAATATATGGTCCATTTTCAATGGTATCCCATAGATCAATATGTGTGGATTCTATGAAAAGCCGCATCCTGTCCTTCCAATAATGATAGTCTTCACCATTGAATGTAGGGGGTCTTAAGATCGAGGCACCTTCTGCTATAAAAACATGTGATTCAGCCATAGATCTTTGTCCTCACTTTGTAATAGAGTTTCTTGGAAACCTTGCTCTGATACCAACTGAGGTAAATCACTTGTTAATATAGAAATCACGTATAATATGTAAATACATAAGAAGGGGGTTCAATTGTGTCAAATGGTTTAAGATATTAATCTTTAAAATCTTCTTGATTTTCTTTACAAATTTAGATGATTATGAAAACAATTCACTTAATTTAGTGAGTAATGCAACAACAAATTCTTCTAACAACAAGAAAATTAAAGATATAAGAGTTAGAGAATATGACGCTGCGATTTATCCTAGTTCACCCTTAACCTTGGGCTACGTCCAGTCCTCAGGGTTCGTCTGAGATTTCACTATACTTCAACGTTACAAGTATTATTTCTACACTTGCAGAGCCTCTTCAGGTGTCTTTCATAAAGTATTCTTTATCTGCTTCCTTAGCTTCTTCAAGCTCTAGCCTTTCTTTTCACTTGAAAAGATATTGTTTGAGCTTCACGTTACATATGTATTTACTCTCTTTTGCGTGAGCACTTGAGCACAGAATTTCTCTAAGCATGCTTTTACAATCAGAATTATTTGTATTGTATATTGTCATCTCTTATGTATTGTTTATGACTATAACTAATATTTATAACCTAAATCTTCAACGGTCTTCTTGAGAATTCTGCTTGTCGAATCTTCTAAAAATGGTTATTAGTTGACTCCTGTAACTAGCTCCAACTAACTGACGTTCTAGTACATTCTTCAATTTCATCATCTTGCATAGATTCATATGCTTCGTCTGGTGTCTTAGACTAAGCACTTCATCTGATTCATCTTATTAAGCTTTTACTTAAGTATCGTCTTGATTTGATGATTTGTGCTACTTAAATTTATTTGTGCACTTAACAAATTCATCAAAACAGTTCACACACTTCTATAATTATTATTATTTGACTTTCATCAAAATTAATAGAAGTGAAGTCTTCTTGACTTAACATAAAGAACATATTAAGGTATGGTGCTCTATGGTCAAACAAAGAGGGGCTGCAAGGTGAGTTGGTTGGGCTAAGGAAGAGATGTAGGTCATAGAGCAAGCTCAATCGGGCAAGAGATGCAACTTCTATAATAATAGTGGTTGCACTAGAAATTGGAGGAAAGAACATCATTGTTTTGGCAGTAGTAGGTAGGGCACCCATGGAAAGGAGGAGAGGGATATGGATCAAGGTAGTGATCAAATTGATAGGAAGAGATAAAATATCAGCTAATATGTTACCTTTGGTAAGGTGAATGGCGAATTTATAGCGTGAAATCCTTTTAGTGAGAATAACATGCCAATGTTGGAGAATGCGCTAGCCTTTTTCAGGAATCGTCAAGCTTGGTGGATGTTGACAGGTTTGCTTTAAATGTTGTATGGCTTTAGTTTGCTCTTTTTCCCATAGTGGTGGATTCTTCTGTAGCAACTTTGATAGGGACGATGTATAATTAGCCATGTGATGGATAAAATCTCAGATATAATTGACAATTCCAAGGAATTACTGTATCTGTTTAGTGGTGAGATTGTCATCAGGAAAATGTAGTAGTTTACTGGCAATATGTGTACCAAGTTGATAAAAGCCATTGTGGAAATGTATACCCAAAAAGTTTATTTGGTTGTTCCAATTTGGCTTTTCTTTGCTGAGAGCACAATGCTATATTGCTTTATGAGATCTAAGGAGGTTTGGAGTAAAGCTTGATGCTTTAGTGGGCTCAATTAGTCCTTGTTGAAGAAGGATAACATAGTCTTCTTGCACTAGTTTCACATCATCAGGGTTCATACTTGGATGAGTAGACTTAATAGGATTGTTATCTTCATTCTTCTTTAAAGGAAGATGAATGAAGAAATCAAGATTCTTTCTTAGAGGATTGGAATGAGAGAATTGTGCATGAGACTCAGGATAGTAGTCTAAAAATTGATCCTCAAGGCTTCATATGGTGGTGGTACTTGAGTAAGCTCAAATACATTGCTGATATCAGTGTAAGAACTAAAGTTGGCAAGACTTCTGATTCCTCTAGATAGAATCTGTAGTGGAGATTCCTGACAATAGACATCCATTCCAATAAGAATATCTAGGCCAAATAGATAACTGCCAAGAACCTTGGTCCATACCATATAGTCAGGGAAGAAACAAATCCTTATTTTCCTTTTAGTAATAAGTCCAACCATGAAATTATTTCCATCAACTGCAGTGAAATACTCATCATTGGAACTCCATGCTTTAGGAGGTAAAATGCTGGGCTTTATAACGGTTTTGCAGATCTGGTATCCATATACCCAATAGGTTTAATGACCTAATCTTACTTATCTTGGAACAGTAACTGGATTTGCATATAGGGATAAGGAATAGGCTTGCGGACAAGCTTGAGATATGGTTATTGTTGCTGTAACATATAGAGCATGTTATCTTTAAAAATGGAAATATCGGAGGAGTCTTTATTCTCATAAGAGGAATCAAGGGGAACAACAAACTTTGTGTCTTAATCCTCACAGGATTGTTCTTCTATGAGATCTTCAATGTTTTCATGATTATCATGGATTGGAATAATAGCTTTAATGGAATCCAGGAGTTTAATATCCCATTTTGTCTTATGAGGACATTGATGAGCAAAATTTCCTGATTTGCCATAAAGAAAACAATGGTTTGGTGGTTTTCCCTAAGGATTTCTCCTTTTAAAGAAGCGGAAAAATCGTCTACGTTTCTTTCTTCTAAAGGGATTGTAGCCTTCCTTAGGAGACATGTGAGTTCTATGGAACTTCTTGTAGGAGAAATTTTTGTGATGATGTCTTTTCTTTGTGTGACAATCACAATCTTTTTTCTCTTTACACTCAATCATCAAATATGGCTTTTTATATGCTTACTTTAATAAAGGACCACCTTTAATCATGTTCATGAAGAACAGTTGTTGATCATATAGCTTATTAAGAGAAGCTAAGGTGAGTTGGTAGATTTCTCCAAAAGATATATCTTTCATATCTCGTCAAAGTGTAGCAATGGTCCTTTATAACTCAGGTTGTAATTCTTCTGGAAGAGAGGAAATGAATGTATAACGAAGAGTAATATCGTTGAATCCATTGAGTAGATAGTAATGTTATGTCATATGCTGGAAATGTTTTTGTAGGTCTCTCTTACCTAGAGAATAATATTTCATCTCAAAGTATTCTGATCTTATCAACGTCGAAGAGTCGCATCAAGTTGGGACATTTGAGCTTTGTAAGATTTGTACAATTTTTGGATCTCTGCAAAGATTGTATCAACTCGTTGGTGTGTGTTTCATGAGTCAAACCATCAAGTTTGGAATCAATTCATCGAAGAACTTTGTCTGAGCAGAGCATTATTAGTCTGTCAGTTGAGAGTTTCATCAACAAGATTTGAAAGCACTGTTCCATGAGAACTTATGCCAAAAGCATGAATATATGTTCCTCATAAGGATTAATCATCATGCATGGAATAGGAAATGGTGTAGGAATAACTGGAGTAGAAGGAATAAATGACTAAAGATGTTTGGAGATTGACTCTGGATAGATCAAAGGTTCCTTTTCAACATCTTTGAGCATTTCATGAATACTTCTGAGTCTTAGGCTTGGATTTTCAATCCAAGGCTCAGAATCATCATGATCATCATGATGATAGTGATCTTGTTGAGTAGGCTGACAAGTAGAGATCTACTTTTTGTTGTTATTCTTTTTCTTTCATCACTAATTATATAACTCATCATCATCATCATCATTGTTTGATTTAGGGTTCAAACATACTTCACAGTTTGGTTCGCACAAGGATGGATCTACATCCTAGAGAAAATGTCTATGATGATGACTAAAATAGACTAGTTCTCCATCAGGTTTAAAATAATGGATCGGAGGTCCATCTTTGCCTTCTTTGTGACAGAACACTGGTTGAATCATCAAGACAGGGCCTGATGTATGAGAGGTCCAGGTTGATCTTTATTAGGCCTAATGTAGATGGTTTTCACAGTCCCATCTCGAAAGGTCTTGAGAATAAGTGGAGTGTTGGTGTGAAAGGAATCCTATGAGGGGCATGGAACACTCTTTCGTAATTAGCGATCTATTCAGTAGGCATTAACTTTTCAAACTCCGCTGGTGGTAACTACTTTGGTATTTGGATGATGGTAGTCTGATTATAAGCTTTGTTTGCTACCATGTACAAGGCATCAAAAGTAGAGTTTGGGAAGTTGAGATCTATGGCATGATTATGCAAACGGTAGATCATCTGGTGGTAAAGAGTAGCCATAATCGTTGTAGGATCTTGCTCTACTCCAGTGATCTGGATCTGAACTTGGAGTTGTTCAGACAAAGTGGGATCATCTAGCTTGATATTAAAATCAAGGGCAATAGTGAGGATGACACTTTCATTGTTGAGAGTTGTCAACATGATACCAATTAGTGCATTTTGGTACATTGTATAAGCAGTGTCTGTAAGAGATATCTTGATTGTAGCAGGTATTCCCTTTTATCCATAGAGGGTGAGAACAAGATGAATAGCTCCAACGTGAAGATGTGTATGGTTCTGCTCTCTCCAAAGAGAGATGAACTCCTTTGGGATCTCAAGCTTGATGTATTGTTTTGCTGAAGCTGCTTGCAAACCACACTATTCTAAACGAGAACTCTGGATGATTTCTTTTACTTTGGGACGGTGTGTTGAGATGATAGACAATCACGAGAATATATACTGTAAGGACTAAGCAACGATAAAGAAGTATTAGTTATAAGGTTTTCTTCAAGAAGATGGGTTATTTCTACAAGGTTTTCTATATGATTAGATAAATTACGTTTCACACTAGAAGGAAGATTAGATATAGAGAGGGTTGAAGAAAGATGAACAAGGTCACTTGGTGAAGGATTTATGGATTATGATACATTCCTACTTACTTTCATCAAGAATATTGTAGTCATGGTCAATGATACTTATGACTGATAATAGAAAGACAATCACTACTATTAATTTTAGTCCTAATAAGATCGAGCCATACTTGTTAGTGCTAGCTATAACTACACCATGCACTTGCGGTAAAACATATCAATCAAGTTTTTGGCACCGATTTTAGGGACTAGAATATTAATAAAATCTTGCATTTATTAATCTAATGATTTTCTTTTCTTTTTCAGTAGTTTTTATTTCTTTTATTTATCCTTATAGCTCTCTTGCTTGATCTTGTTGTGACTTATTTGTAGGATTTGAGTATTCATCATTATAGCCACCAAACATAATGGAAGCATGGAGTGAACAATATTCTCAAGGGGATTGTATGCCATCACTTATGGCAAATTTGGAAGCTTGGAACAGGAGGAATGGTGACATATATGTGGAAGCTCATCCAGTATCCATGACATGTTGTGATGTTTGTGGGGGTAACCACTCTAATCATAAATGTCAAGCACCAGACTATATATGGGGGCATCTAACTTATATAGAGAACTAGCCTCAAGATACCTCATATGAGAATACTTATAATCCAAAGTGGAGCAGTTATTACAACTTCTCATGGAATGATTTTTTTCATCAAAATTTTATAACAATAGTAGCAGGAGGAGTATTAATGTCTTGAAGATGCTCTTATGAAACTCATTGCATCAAGCTAGGCTACGCTCTATAAAACTGAAGATCTAGATGTCTTATCTATGCACATCGAGCCAACTTGTAGGGAAAATGTGAATATAATAACTTTGTGGAGTGAAGGTAAAGGGAGAAACTAGAACATGAAGAGGATAAACCAAATAAGGAGACTATCAAGGAATTATCAACAGTCATCTTAAATATAAAGGTTCCCTATTTCCCACAAAACAAAATATTTGAGTCAATCAAAAATGCATGAAGGTTTTATTATTCCTCATGATATTGATAGTTTATTACTAAGAAGGGCCTAAGTGGAGTTACTCGATTTTATTAATTTGATACCTTATTTCCTTATTATCTTGTAGCATGCGACCTATTTCTAGGATATTGAACCCTTATGTAGGCAAACGAGTGGAAGTAAGTCGATGATTATAGATCTAAGTTAAAGGACTTATTGAGAAGTTTAGTTATAAGACTCACAAAGAAGTACTAGTTGGGAGGTAACCCAATAATTAGGTTTTTTGGGTAGTTTGTAGGATTTTATTAATAGTTTTGTTATTTTTTAATTTTATTTTGATGGTCCTAATTTTGTTACTTAAGATGATTTGATTGATTTCTTAAAACTTTGCTTGTCTCCAGGAAGAATAACACAATAAAATAAATAAAACACAAATCACACAATCATGCAATAATGACATAATGACATAAAATCTAAAAAAAATAACTTGCCAAAAACATCAATCACTCAAAAATATCCAAAACACTAACTTGTTCCATTCATATTCAAGTGTTTTGATTTAAATATACATATCAACCAAAATATTGACACCCTATTCATTTATCAATGACACTCATATGCATGCACTAATGCTTATTTACCAATTTTTAAAGGTAGGCCATCACTAATTGCCTACTCGTGGAAATTCCTAGACACTTCATAAGAAGATTAATAGGCTTTAATTTTATTTAAAGCACCATATTTTTATATTTTTATTTAACGATCACCTAGTCTTTTGACTCGAGGGTACATACCTTGTCATGAATAACCCATGGTTACTTAACTAGGTTACATTCTTTCAAGCTTAGTTGAAGTGTCATTCTAGCCTTCTTACGTGAAGGAAAACATTTTTTGTGAATGTCCCCCGGTTAAATTATAACTCACAACTAGCTACCAACTGTATTCTTAACCCCAATTTTTTCCAAAAAAGAGACCAATAGAATAGGAAATTTATTTTAGCATATTTATTCAACTTTTTTTTAGCCCACGTCATTAATTTCTAGTCAATTCATTCCCATGAAAGGCTACTAATGTTTCCTACTAAATTAGTTTCATTTAATCATAAGTGCATCCAAACAATGTCGTAAAATGAAATAATACGTGCAACATCCTAATCAACATACATATTCACCTAAAAAACACTCAAACAATAAACTTTACAAGCTAATGCTCCTTTATAAATTAAATTATCCTCCTCTTAGTTAAGCTAATTCCTTTCAATTCCATACCATTGACACATTGACATAATTACACACTTTACACAATGTAACAACATGCAACAAAAATTTTACATAAAGCAAGCCCAAAAAAAAGCAACATAATGCAAATGCAAATGCAAAGTCTCACACAAGTGATAGTGCAAATACATATGCGTCTCCACACTTGAACAACACATTGTACACAAAGTGGAAAATGACAAACAATTAAAAACAAACACAAATATAACAAACAAAAATAAAAGAAATAAAAATAAGGGCAAGATAACTTATAGAGATTGTGGTGGTGATGGTGTTAGAGAATGAACTTGGATGCCTTGCATTGTAAAATACTTCAAAAATTTCTTTGTTTAGTAGCTTTGTTATTACAATACCTGCTTCAACTATGCCTCTATTGCATCCATTCTTCCCTCCAGCTTCTTGTTATTCTCTTAAATTTTGTTAGAAACCCTCTCTTAGCCTTATACTTCCTCATCGAATTCTTCACTCAAATTTCCATCATCATGCTATTGTTATGGACCTGAACTAGATGCTATTTGTCCTCTCCTGTGCTTAACAGTAGAATAGGAGCTTTAATCGTAGAGTTCCATACCATGAGACTCTGTGATTTGTTTACTCCTTAAATATGTATTGTTAAAAAAAATCAAGAGCAACAAAGGTTAGTCCATGTACATCAATATCATGATATTGAGCCAAATAACCAAAAATCCAATGCCATTGAAGAAAGAGAGGGAGAGAGTTTCATGAGTTTAGAGAAAAAGAAGAGTTAGGTTAGGTTTTGATTTTTCTTAGCCTTTAAGAGTGATTTTTGAAGTTGGTCAAGAAGGAAAAAGGAAGATGATGGTTAAAGCTTCTATTAGAGCTAGGAAATCCTTTGGTTGGTAGAGATTCAAGGTAAGTTGTGTTTTAATATTTGGATTCTTTGGAAGGGTTTTGGTTCAAAGAGCTTAGAAAATGTATGGGTATATGTACTTTAGAATCAATTTCATGCATTTAGTTATTTGGGTTGTCCAATTTGGATTCCTATTGAATTGGGGATTTTTGTTATTGTGAAGGGAGGAAAGAGGGACAAGAGGAGCAAGAAGAGGGACAACCTTGAGCAAGTTTTCAAGCAAGGAAACTAAGGTGGGTTACATTTTTATAATTGAGTTAATAAGCTATAAAAGTTCTTCAACTAAATGGAATTAATGATTTTTCCAACTACCTCATAAATGATTTTGTATATGTTAGAACGTGGGTAAAGAAATGAACACATTGGTGTCTTGTTTTGTGTCTATGATGATTAATATTTCATAAGTTTTAGATATGAGTTTGAAATAGAAAGATAATTGAAAATGGTGTCAGAAAAAGGTGCAGAAAAATTTGATAGGTAAAACAGATGTTTCATATTCTGTTTTCAATTTTTTAACATGGATCTCTTTAGATATTTTGGAGATGAATTAACAAGAGTTTAGAGTTAATAAAAATGAGATAAATTAAGGTGATAGTTAGAAGTGAAATGAATGTGAGATTAGAGTTAAGCATGTGCAGAAATTTAGTGATGAATATATATGAATGTAGATGTTATATTTTTGGTATTATGATTAAACATAAAATATGATTTGTTTGTGAATGAAATGGAGCTAAAATGGAAGTCGAAATGAAGAGGAAATAATGAGGACATGAGCTAGAAATGATAGACTAAGCAAAAGAGATGAACTAGGATGAAAATGGTGATGAAGTGTGCTAAAATGTGCTAGATGGAGTGTTTTCACTAAACATGCATCTGTATTTTAACCATCTCTTGATTTGTACATATCCAAATGGGATGATTTTAAGTTTAGATTGAACTAGAGACATATGGATATATTTTTCATGAGGAATCAAATTAGAATTATGTCTTTAAGGGTTTCAAAATTTGGCTTGAAGTTGAATACAATATGTTGTCGCAATTTGGGAACAATCTGTAGTATTTTAAGTATAACTTGCAGTAAACTACATGAAATTGGTGTCATTAGAAACCTAAGACATATGGGAACATTTTTTTAGAAGAATGTATTGCCTAATTACTTCTTTTTCCTTATCAAAATGGCCATGAAAAATTAACCCAAAAATTTGTTTTGAGAATAGTCATCAGGTAGTTCACGATCGTGACAGAGAGGAAACCTAAGAGGAGTTACATGATCATGCACAAGTACGATCATGACAGAGAGGAAACCTAAAGGGAGTTGCACGATTGTGCACAATCATGATCGTGATAGAGAGAAGATATCAGGCAGTGCAAGGTAGTGTATGATCGTGCATAAGCACGATCGTGACAGAGAGGATTCAACAGCCAGTGCACGACCGTGCAGTGAGAGTGCAATGCTTTTTGACAGTTTTAAACACCCTTCACTCTTTTGACTATAAATTCTTCTCCGAACCTCCTATTGACTTGAAATTTGAACCACAAACTCCTCAAACATTGTCCTTCCTCTCCACCAAATTTCATGGTCATTTGAATTCATTAGGAAAAGATTGATAATGATTGATTAATGAAGTTGCAATAATCAAATGTATTGAGCCAAGAACCTTAGTGCATGATTAAGTGATGGACTTGGCTCAACCTTAGTGCATGATTAAGTGATGGACTTAAAATAAATTTGTATTAAAGAGGTGTTAACCTAAGTTCAAATTAGAAATATGTGAGTTTTGAAGTATCAATGATTATGAGATGAAAATAAAGGAAATATATTCGGGATTGTCATTGAGCATGCATTGTACATAATCTATATACATATTTGTGCATAAATGAATAATTATATAATTGTGCAAAGTTGTGATTTACGCAAATGTGTGTTGCATGATATAGAAGAGAAATTAAAGTGACAACATCCAAAGGTTGACAGGACTTCGAGGCAATAGCTATCTGGAGCAAAGTGTGAGTAACCTATATGATCTCACTTAATTAATTGTTTGTTTTAAATTATGTATTGAATTATTATGTGAATGTGACTGTGTTGATTTTGGACATTGACTGTCCGAGGCATTTGATGTTTGAATAACATATTGGAAGTGCTCATTGAATGTGAATTTGATGGAATAAGTTATTCTCAACAAATATATTAAATGCCATACTAAGGTCTGATGACAAATGTGAATGAGATTGCGATCATGAATATGAATGTGTAACATTGAGCACATTTGATTGACTAAATACATGTGATGCATTTCATTACATAAAAGCATGAATAGATAAAGGCTGTTGTGACCGCAGTAGCCACTAAAAAAGATCTTAAAGCTTAGAAAGTGATTAAGAGCCAAAGGCTCACTATGTATAATGAGCCCTATATCCCTAACAGATAAGGGGCAGTTATTAATGAATCCAGTATCCACAATGGATACAGTACAGTTACAGGCTCTAGGTCACAACAATAACACCAAGAAGTGAGTCTCATGATCATTGCATATGCATTTAATATGTATGTTTTAAATGATTGAAATTGTGTTGAATGAGAAATGTGAAAATTGTGGAAAAAAAGAGTTTTGTGATGCTACATGATGATTAATAAAATGATGTTAATTATGTTATTGTATGTGTTGATGTATTATATGATTTGACTGAACTATCGAGAATGGTTAACTCACTAAGTTTGCAAAACTCACAAAAATTGTAACATTGACATTTCAGGTTCGAGAGAGGATACTAGTGACAGAGAACTCTAGAAGAAGCATAGTTGTTGTACTTTTCGATAGAAGAAATGGATCAAAGATCGGTCAGTTGAGACTGAAGGATCTAGATAAATTTTTTGTATAATTCCTCATGTATGTGGCGTGTTCTGTATATAGAGGAGTTTATTATTTTTTGATAATGTACATATATAGATGTTATTGTAAAGCTACAATGTACATATTTGGTTTTATGAAATGAAAATGAGGAATTGGGTTTTTAAATATTGCGATAATTACACTTTAAATGATGATGCCATGATTAAGTTAGTAAAGTGACTGTTCTAGTATGCCACCATTGTGGGGTACATACTTCGACATCCTTCAAAATGTCAGGTACGTGACCTATGAGAGTAGGGTGCTACAACTATCTCCCTGATCAAGTGAAACTTCCTGAGTACATGTTTGGACCATTGATGAGACCTAGGTTCTTTTGCTTGCACAATAGCACCATTGTAGTCATAATATAATACTATAGGCTCATCAATGCTAGGAACCACTCTAAGTTCAGTACTGAACTTCTTGATCCAAACCACTTCTTTTCCACCTTTGACACTAGAATGTGCTCTGCCTCGGTCATTAGTTGTTAGGAACTCTTCCAACTTATCGTACCACCATTTAGAATGAAGATGTACCCAGAATGTGATGTACTATCATCGGTATCTTACTGAAAACTAAAATCTGAATATCCTTGAACTCTCAGTTCATCTCCTCTATAGACCAGGAAAACATCTTTAGTTTTTCTCCAGTACTTTAAGACATTTTTTAAAGCCGTCCAGTGACCCTCACCAGAATTAGAGTTAAACATGCTTGTTATGCTTAAAGCATAAGAAACATCTAGTTTAGTACATAACATCACATACATGATTGATCCAATTGTCGAAGCATATAGAATATAATCCATTTTATCTCTCTCCTCTTGTATATTTGGACACATATTCTGTGAGAGGGAAAACCCATAGGACATGGGTAAGAATTCCTTTTTGGAATTTTCCATGCTAAAGCTCTTTAGCACTTTATCTATGTACGTGGATTGGGACAATCTAAGAAACCTCCTCGATCTATCTCTATAGATCTTTGTTCCTAAAATATTGGCTACTTGTCCCATATCCTTCATAGAGAAGTTCTTGGATAACCAAATCTTTACAGACTGTAGTATAGGAATGTCGTTTCCAATTAGCAATATGTCATCCATATATAGTACTAAGAAATTGATTGCACTGCCACTAACTTTCTTATAGACACATGGTTCATCCACATATTTTAAAAAATCAAATTCTTTGATTATCTCATCAAAACAGATGTTCTAACTCCATGACATTTGCTTAAGTCCATAAATAGACCTTTGCAACTTGCACACTTGATTAGGAAATCTCTTAGATTCAAAACCTTTAGGCTATGTCATATACCCATCTTCCTGTAAATTCCCATTGAGAAATGTTATTTTGACATCTACCTTCCAAATTTCATTATCATGATATGTTGCTATAGCTAACAAGATCCTGATGGATTTTAGCATAGCTTCTGGTGAAAAGGTTTCATCAAAATCAACCCCTGGTTTTTGTTTGTAAGCTTTATCCACTAACCTTGCTTTGTACTAATATACATTACCATCCATATTAGTTTTTCTCTTAAAAACCCACTTGCATTCAACAGTACAATACTAACAGGTTCATTAACCAAAAGTCGTACTCGGTTAGTGTACAATTCCATTTCAAATCTCATAGCTTCTTGTTAATTTAAAAAATCGAAGTCAGACATTGCTTCTTTGAAAGTAGTAAGCTCATTATGTATGAGTGATACATTACTCTTTCACTGCTCAATATGTAGATCTAATCTAGTAGGAGGATGACGTATCCTACTAGTTTGTTGCAGACTATGTGTTTCTTCAACTCTTAGTTATACATCATATGTATCAACTTGAGGTTCTTACTTCATTTCGATGTGAATTTGTGGCTCTTGAACTTCTCTAAGTTCAACCTCACTCCTACTACTTTCTTTAAGAATAAATTCTCTTTCTAAGGATGTAGCATGTCTTGAGACAAACACCTTTTCAATAGGATTGTAAAATTGATATCTGAAACTCTCTTTCGAATACCCTACCAATTTGCATTGATCTGATTTGGCTTGAAGCTTACCAGATATAACACGGTTCACATCCCCAAATCTTTAAGTGTGATAATCCAAGTCTTATACCAGTCTATATCTCATATGGTGTCTTATCAACTGATTTAGGTGGAACTCTATTTAGAAGATATATTGCGGTTTCAATTGCGTATCTCCAAAAGGACATAGGAAGAACTGCATAACTCATCATGGAACATACCATATCTAATATTGTACGATTTCTCCTCTTAGAAACTCCATTATGTTGTGAAGTTACAAAAGGAGTCCATTGTGAGAGAATCTCATTCTATTTTATGTAACCAAGAAACTCATGGTTTAAGTATTTACCACCTCGATCTGATCTAAGTGTGTTAATATTTTTTCCTGTTTGTTTCTCAACCTCTAGTCTAAATTTTTGAACTTTTCAAATGATTCAGACTTTTGTTTCATCCAGTATACATAAGCATATCTAGAATGGACTTCTGTGAACGTAATGAAATACGATAATCCACCTCTAGCATTTGTGAACATAGGCCCATATACATCCAAATGTATTAATTCTGGTAACTCACTAGCATGTTATCCCTTTCCCTTAAAGGGTAGTTTGGTCATCTTTTCCAATAAACAAGATTCACAAGTTTCATATGATTCATAATCAAAAGAATCCAAATATCCTTCTTTATGTAATTTTTTGATTCTAGTTTCAATGATATGACCTAACCTACAATGCCGTGAATAAGATGGATTTTGGTTACTTAATTTTCTTTTATTACTATTTATAATAAGAATTGGCCTTTCAAGATCTAAATCATACAAACCATCTGTAAGTAATCCAAATCCATAATAAACATCATCTTTATAAAAAGAACAACTATTATTCTTAATTATAAAGACAAATCCATTCAAATCCAAATAAGAAATAGAAATGATGTTTCTTGTAATAACAAGAACATAATAACAATTACCAAGTTCTAATACAAGGCCAGAAAACAAAGTTAAACTACAAGTTCGTACAGCCAATCCAACAACTCTAGCTCCATTGCCAACTCACAGGTCCACTTCCCCTTTCTTCAATGATCTACTCCATGTTAACATTTACATGTTATTGCAAATATGAGAACGACATCCAGTATCTAATACCTAAGTATGTGGAACAGAAGTAGAAAGATTAATCTCAATCATAAATGTACCTGAAGAGACAACTTCCTTGAGCTTCTTATCTTTCAAGCTAGCAAGATAAGATGGGCAATTCCTCTTCCAATGTCTGTTAACTCCGCAATGAAAACATGTGCCCTTGTCATTGCTTTTCTTCTTAACACCTCCTTTGGCCATTAATACATTAGTAGAAGCATTCTGTTTCTTATTCTTAATCTTCTTAAAGCAATTTTTCTTGCTTTTAAATGAACCGATAAAAAGTACAAAACTGGGTTCCTTCTTAAGGCACCTTTTCTTAGTCTTAAGTATGTTCAATAGTTTAGGCAATGTCATGTCCTTTTGATTCATGTTGAAGTTCATGACTAACTACAAAAAGCTAGAACTTAGAGACTACAACACCAGATCAACGCTTAACTCGTGATCCATGACAAAACCTAATTGGGCCAATTTTTCAATATACCCAATCATCTTTAACACATGCAGGTTGACTAAAGATCCTTCTGTCATCTTACATTGAAATACTGGCATGGAGATTTGATATCTCTCCACCCTACTTTGTGCACCAAATAACTCCCTGAGATGCAATATCATAGTAGGTGCATCCATGTGCTTATGCTACCTCTGAATTTCAGAAGACAGGTTAGCTAACATCCCACATATAGCTTGTTCAACGTCATCAACATAATGTTGATATTTCTCCCAATCTTCATCAGTTGCATCGGAACAAGGTTTTGATGGAGCAAGAGTATGAAGAATGTATAATTTCTTTTTTTCCTAAAAACTATTCTTAAGTTTTATAACTAGTCCGAAAAGTTGGATACAGTCAGTTTCTTAACATCCATGATGCTCCTCAATGTCAGGTTGGTACTCATATTCATATTCAATAACCGAAAAAAGATAAAAGAGTAAAAATTAGTTTATATCCAAAATCAAATAAATAAGGACTTTAAAATTATTTGATTACTCCCACTATTTTATTCAAAATAATAGCCCTCACTATTAAATTGAGAAATTATCAAATAATTTCCTAGTGGGCTAGGATCTTATTTAAAATTAATTTATCTTGAGTCTGTTCAACAAACCAACTAAATTTAAATTAGGTAGAAAACTAATTTTCAATAAGATCTTATGTGACTCCTATAACCGTTAGATAACAACTATTTGCCAAAATATGTCATATATATTATTCTTAACCCTGCCTTTAAATCCATATGATCTTGAGTTTGCTCATCCAAATCATACAAATTTAGTTAAGTAGAACCAATTAATTCAAGATAAGACATATCCGGGTTAAAGTGATCTTAAATTTACTCAACAAGCCAAGCAATAAACAAAATTCTAGTTTTAATCTCAAACAATGGAAGGCATCTATCACATTCCTAAAGTGTACTAAATATTTTATTGGGGAATTTAAAATTTTCAAAATTTTCGATCTCATCAAAATAATATAATCTCATTATATTTACAATTTCAAACATAATATAATTATGTAAGAAATTATTTAAAACTTTTCTTGATTTGAATTATTAATTTGATAACAAATTTAATTTAATAATTCAACTCTTAAAAAATTAAATTAAATTCCAAAACTTTTCCTAACAATAATTCCTTTGAAAACAATATTCAAATTTTAGTAAAACATTTTAAAATTTTATTAGGACTATAAATGAATTTAAATTCCGTTAAATTAATTAAAAATGAAATTTAAGATTTTTTTAAACATTAAAAAAAATAAGGAAGGAAGGTCGTATGTGTAACATCCCGTTATCCATGTTAGGGCTAGAATTGTGAATTTTGAGAAATTTTTGAGAAATTAGGAAAATGCACTTGTGACATACACATTTTTGCACATTCATATGATTGTACATGCATTCTTTGGCATTTCTGGGTACAATTGAGTTGTTAAATATGATTAAAATGTGTTTTTGGCAATTTTGGTATTATTTAGGATATTTTAGTATTTTTGGTGGATTATTTTTTAGCCGAAAAAATTATTTGGAGAGTTTTATTATTATTTCAGAATTTTTGGTTAAATTTTAGGAATTTTCAAAAAAATGGTAGATTTTGGATATTTTAATTTTTTGGTGAATTATGGATTAGTTATTTTGAAAATTAAATTTGACGTGCATTAGAATTTATTCAACATTTTTGGAGACATTTCGGATATTTTAGCAATTTATCAAAAAAATGAGGTATTTTAGACTAGGAAAAATATTGAAATGAGGGACAAATAAAAATGCGACAATTGTAATAGAAATTAATTGACAAAGGGACAAATTATAGAGTGACAAATGGATAAAATCATGTGTGCCATGTGGACCTATAGTTATGAGACAAATAATAGCTTATTTAGTAGGCAAGTGGAAGACATGCAATAGAGACAAGTGTTAGGCATGCAAGAGTACACGTAGCTTATGTCTATGCGTGGTGTTGGGTCCCGTTTCCGGAACCCAACTCGTCATCGAACAAATCACAGATTCACGAATATCGCGTAAATTTTTTTTTTTTCATTCAAAGTCATTTCAATGCACTCCATAACTTCCATTTATTTATTTCTTTGAACTCCAAACATAATTACCAGTTGTTCTACTTGGAATTTGTCCTCGACCAACATCTCAAT
>JAOQMR010000211.1:11544329-11577382 GCA_027563865.1 Erythroxylum pelleterianum
TAAATAAAATAACTAATTAAAAAAACTTTGAAAAAACAAGAATAACGGCCGGTAAGAGGAGAACGAAGCATGCCTTATAAGGGTGTGGAAACGGAAAACTTGTAGACGCGTTTCCCATGCCCTAACGCACCGGATCCAATCAGAACTCTGAAGTTAAACGTGCTAGGGCCAGAGCAGTATTAGGATGGGTGACCTCCTGGGAAGTCATGTGGAAAAACAAAACTATGAGGGTGCGATGCTCTAGAGGCCGAGGCCCAAAGCGACCAATATCTACAAGAGGGTGGGCAGGAGGTCTGGGAGGCCGAGACCTTGAGGACGCGAGGCCCAAGAGGCCGAGGTCCTACAGAAATTAAACACTTTGCATGTAAATTTTAAAAAATAGTTTTGAGCAAATTTACCGACGGAAATTGTTTCCATTGGTAATTACCGACGGTTTACCAACCGAATTGTTTCCGTTGGTAATTTTCTGACAGAAAATTTTACCGACCGAACAGAATAACCGTCGGTAAATTTACCGACGGAAACAAATTTCCGTCGGTAAATTTACCGACAGCCGTTTCTCTGACGTCGTTATCCGTCGTTAAATTCCGTCGCTAATTAAGCTTACCGAAGGAATATGTACAAAGTCCGTCGGTAATTTCCGTCGCTAAACTCTATTTTTCTTATAGTGTGGTGGTGCTATTGTAACACCCCACTCCCGAGTGGCCCGAAACAGCTATGAGTTGTAAAGTTTTAAACAACCAATCATTGTGGATTCTATACCTGAGGTAGAATACATTTCCAAGTTAAAGGTGAAAAAGGAAGCAGTTTAGATCAAGAAGTTCACCATTAAACCTTTAATGGTTCCTAGCATTGTTAAGTTAATAGTATTGTACTATGACAACAATGGTGACATTACATAGACAAAGGAGCCAAGGTCTCATCAACAGTCTAACATATACTCAGAAAATTTCACTTGATCAGGGAGATAGTGGAGTAGAAAAACATAGCATTTGAGCGAGTTCCCATTGAAGAGAATCTTGCAGATCCTCTCACTAAGTCATTATCTCTAGTCAAAAGAGACATAATTGTCGTATGGATAGATATCGTATTAAATACATAGGCAATTGACCTTTGTGCAAATAGGTGATGTTAGTTTATGCCCTTACACCCAATCATTTGGTTGTAATTTTATGTATAACATTATTATTTTATTTAATAAATATATTATTTTTCTTTATATATTTTGTTTATTACATTTGATGTTTTAATAATAAAGGTAAAATCTTTTGAATAATTATTGTATTATTAAAAATTATGATCAGTTCATAATTATGACATTCAATTTGCATTAATGTATTATTACTAAATTGTTTCCAGTTGTAGTTCTATCAATATAGGATATTGATAAAATGATAAAACTAGCATATATTATGTTTATTTCTTATTAAAAAAGTAATTGATCTTATAAATTAAAGTATATATGGAGATATTTAAACAAACGTATAGGTGTTTATTAAAGAATAAGCTCACTAAACTAACTCAATTGAGGACCCTAAATAGAATATTACTTATATTGTATAATTGATCCTTAGACTTATCCATACTCTATATCCAATTGGAGCTTTAGATGATGAAATGATTAAATTATGCATTATAACCTTGCATGGACGTATAGAGTCAAACTATTTTGATATTCCTAATATTTAAGTAATTATGACATGTTGTTAGATATCAATCTTAATATATAATTATATATTATTTAATTAGAGAATCAAAAATAAATTAAAAGGTTTTTTAATTTGTCTAATTTTAACTGTGAATTAGAATTATAATTTATAATCATTGCCAACATCTTAGGAACTTAATGGTTCATACATAAAGAGTTGTTAAAAAAAATTAAGTTAAACTTAATTGTGAAGTTTGAAAAACTTTAAAAATCAAATATAAGATATTTAATTTTATTAAAATTCAATTAAGTTATAATTAGAGTTTGATATTAATTATAATTATAATATTTATTTTTAATAAAAAAACTAATATTTTTTCTATTTATAGGAAATAAGTGTTGGGGAGCTAGCACTCCTGCTTATTCCTGTTAAAGCATTGAATTTTTTTTTCTCTGCTAGTGCTATGTGGTTACAAGTCAAACACTTGGATAGCTTGTGGTTGAATTCTTTTTCGTTTGTTTGTAATATAACATTTAATAATAATAATAATTTTTGTTTAGGGATATAATTGAAAAAGTAAGTTAACATTAAATTACATCATAAAATATTGTTGTATATCAAACGTCATAATAAAAATCTACTCAACTTTCTTATTAAAATTTTTACAAGTATCCAAACATATAAATATCTTTACTTTCCACATATTTATTTTCCAAGGAATCAGATTCCAAATTAACATTACTTTCCTGGTAACCAAACGGGGCCTTGGAGTTTTTCTTAGAATAGAATTATATCCAAAGTGTAATTTTATCTCTATATATTGCCTCTGGGAGAAGAATGTTCTGCAATTTTTACAAAAATATCATTGTCTAACGTAGTATTAGAGCAGTCTTGTATTGGCTATCATTAGTATAGCTATCTGCAGCCAAATTCTTCTCCACCTTCTTTGCACCCTTGGTCATGTTCAGCTTAATTAGCAGAAAGTTGAGAGATTTCTTCTTTACAGGGAACGGATCCGGAAATAATTTTAAATGTAGGCAAAATATTTAAAGTATTTTTATATTACTGAAAATTTTAATTTAAATTATTATTTTAAATTTTAATTCCATTAAAAATTAAAATTTTGCCCCCATTAATTTAATTGGTGACAAAAATAATAAAAATTATAGATATTTCAAGATATCAAATAAAAAATAAAATCTGAATCCATTTATTTTTATTCATAAGGGCATCTAGGGTACTTCTTTTATCCTTATTATCACTAGTACTAGATGGTTTGTACTGTTTTTGTTCATTTTTAAGACTTTATATGCTACGATTTTTCGTCTACATTGAAAATGTAAAGATTAAAACTGTACCAACTCTATTACAACTTACAAGAACCCATCTTTAAATTATATGTATAACACATTCTTCTAAAGAAAAGAAGCGAAAATTTACCTATCAGCACTAGAACAGGGTGGGGCCTGTGAGGGAATCCTTTCCACAATTGTGTTCGATATAGATTATTGTTTTTCGTTTTGAGTGTGGTAGTCCTTGTAGAGTTAAGGGAAGAAATGCCAAAAAGCCAAAAAGTAGTATGATGAAGAAGTCAAAAGGGTAGAAAAATCTAAAAAAAAATCAATTAAGCATGTAGTTTTTATCTCTCTATTTGTAGACTTTCATTTAAAAAGTTATGGGCTTAAATAATAGTAAAATTAATAAAAATAGATGGACTCAGATTTTATTTTTATTTGATATCTTAAATATCTAAAAAATTTTTAATTATTTTTTGTCACTAATTAAATTAATGGGAACAAAATTTTAATTTTTTATGAAATTAAAATTTAAAATAATAATTAAAAATAAAAAATTTTTAGATGCAGGGGGGCATGCCCCCACTTTCCCCCCACTGTGGCTCTGTCCATGCTTTTTCAACCTGCTTATTCTTAGTTTTCTGTTCAACCTTGCTACCCTTTGCTGCCCCTTTTTTTTAAATTCCATCTCTTTGTTCTGCAGCCATCGTTACTCTTTGAAACCTATATCTAGAAAACCAAATGGATTCCCAAAGATTTATGAATAACCCATCAACACAGCCAATAATCATCCAATAAGACCATTATGCTTTTCCATCAAGTATTATAATTGATGAGACTGTTAGATCACACCGTTTTTGCCTTTGTAGTTATTTTTAGTTAGTTTTCTTTTATTAGCTAACTAATCATTCTTTATTTGTAATTAAGCTAATCATTTACTTCCTCGAACTTTGTATATAAGCTCTCTGTTTTCCCCCTTTTTGAAATGAGAAGAATCATTTTCAAATTCCACATGGTATTAGAGCGTTTTTCTTCCGCTTGTCTTCTCTGATTGTTCTCCTTTCCTTTTGCGCTGTCAATCATGGTAGATCCACTACCTTCTAGTCCCTATTATATACATCCGAATGAAAATCCTTCTCTTATTCTTGTTGACCCACCTCTTTCTAGTTCTAATTACCATAGGTGGTGTCGCGCGATGAAGATGGCTCTCCTTTCCAAAAACAAGCTTAAGTTTGTTGATGGATCAATCACTGCCCCTCCAACTACAGATCTGATGTTTCCACACTGGGAACGTTGCAATAATCTGGTACTCTCTTGGTTACAACGCTCTATATCTCCTTCGATCACTAGTTCCATTCTTTGGATAGATCATGCTTCCGACAGCTGGATTGATTTGCGTGAACGGTTTTCGCAAGGTGATATTTATCGCATTTCAGATTTGTATGATGAAATTAGTTCCTTCAAGCAGAATGATCAGTCTGTTACAGATTATTTTACTGCTCTCAAAGTTTTATGGGATGAGTTGTTGCAGTTTCGCCCTCTACCTGTTTGTTCATGTGCCATTCCTTGTTCATATGGTGCCATGGTTCAGATCAAGAAATATCATGATCAGGATTATATCATTCGTTTTTTGAAAGGTCTTTCTCCTTCTTATGCTGCTGTTAGATCTCAGATTATGTTAATGGATCCCCTGCCTACTTTGAATAAAGTTTTCTCCATGGTAATTCAACATGAAAGACAGATCACCGAGGTCTCTTCTCCAGTTTTTGTTGGTAATTCTGTTAGACACAACTCAGCTTCGTATTCTCGATTCCCTGCTTCTCTGGCTCAGGCACTTCTACTGTATCTGGTAATTCTTCATCCTCTATTGACACACGATTTTGCACTTTCTGTCAAAAACCGCGTCATACTATTGAGACTTGCTATCGCAAGAGTGGATTTCCAGTTGGATACAAATCTCGAGGGTCATATTCTAGAGCTCACAATGTCTTTGTTGAGGATCCGCATGACTCATCCCCTATTAAACCAATTGAGGCTTCATCGGTTGTTAAATCTAACAATTCAACTGTTAATTTGACTCAAGAGCAATACAATTAGCTTCTTACTTTAATCAATCACACTAAACTCTCCACCACCTCTCCTTCTCCGCATGTTACCAATCAAGTAATGACCGTTCCCTCATCTTCATCTCTTACACTTCCTCAAGAAGGTACCTCCTCTACTTTTCTTTCTCCTTTTACACCTACATCATGGATTATTGACACTGGTGCTACTGACCATATTACAAATTCTTTACATTCTTTTGCTGTTTATAAACATATTTCCCCTGTTACAGTAACTTTGCCTGATGGTACTAAAGTGCTTGCTTCACTTTCTGGTACTGTTTTCTTTAATGCTGATTTTTATCTCACTGATGTGCTTTATATTCCCTCATTTTCTTTTAATTTACTCTTTGTTACATGTCTCACCTCCTGTTTGCCCTGTGTTCTTCATTTTCATCTTTCCACTTGTTCTATACAGGCTCTGCACACGAGGAAGATGATTGGTACAGCTAGAGTTTTTCGTGGCTTATACATACTGGATCTTCCGCCAAAATCCTTTTCCATCTCTGCAACTTTGTCTTCCACCTCCACTGCGACTCCTTGGCACCAACGCCTTAGACATGTTTCTGATTCTCGTTTACCTCTTTTTAAAGCCTATATACCCTCTTTATCTTTATCAAATAATGCAGCCTGTGATGCTTTTCATTTAGCTAAACAAAGAAAATTACCTTTTCCTGTCAGCAACAGTACAACTACTCATTTTTGAACTCGTTCATATTGACATTTGGGGCCCAAATTCTATTATTTCAATTCATGGTCATCGTTATTTCTTAACAATTGTTGACGATTTCAGCAGATATACTTGGATCATTTTAATGAAACACAAATCTGACGCAAGACAACATAGTCAAAAAAATTTCTCCTTGGTTGACACACAATTTCACATGTCAATAAAAACCTTACGATCTGATAATGGGCCTGAATTTGCCATGCCCAACTTTTACGCCTCCAAGGGCACACTTCATCAAACTTCATGTGTTGAAACCCCTGAACAAAATGGTCTAATGGAACGAAAGCACCAACATATTTTAAACATCTCTCGCGCCCTTCGTTTTCATGCTTTCGTCTTTAAGTTTTTTTAGGGCTATGTTGTTCTTCATGCCACTCATATTATCAACCGTACCCCTACCCCTTTGCTCGACAATAAAACACCTTTTGAATTACTTTATCACTCACCACCTGATTTTTCCCACTTTCGTGTCTTTGGCTGTCTAGCCTATGCAACCACCCTTGTCGCTCACTGTCACAAATTTGACCCCCGTGCTCGTAAGTGTATTTTTCCTGGTTTTAAACCTAATGTCAAAGGCTATCTCTTATTTGACCCTCTCACCAGAACCTTCTTCGTTTCCCGACATGTCACCTTCTATGAACATGTCTACCCTTTCTCTAATCCCACTAAACCGCCCACCATAATTCCGCAAATCTTTGAACCCTCAGTTTTCTATGATTCGTCCAATGATGTACCACTACCCACTCTTCAACCCTCTTCTTCTGATCCTTCCCCCCCTCCTCTCGTCCTGTTCGCACTCGCCGCCCACCATCTTACCTTCAAGACTACCACTGCTCTACTGCTGTCACCGATCATCTTCCAGGTACGTCCCCTCACTCTCTTTCTTCTGCTGTTTCTTATCATCACTTATCTCCTGCCCATTTGCATTACACTTTAGCTATCTCAGCCATCCCTGAACCTAAGACATACAAACAAGCCATTCAACATGCACTTTGGCGTGAGGCTATGAAAGCTGAACTCCTTGCTCTTGAACAAAATAACACTTAGGTTGTTACTGATTTACCACCTAGTAAATCCCCGATTGGTTGTAAATGGGTTTTTCGAGTCAAACACAAAGCCGACGGTTCAATCGACAGATACAAGGCTCGATTGGTTGCCAAGGGTTACACACAAACTGAAGGTGTTGATTTCTTTGATACGTTTTCCCCTGTGTGTAAGATGACTACGGTTCGATTACTTCTTGCCTTGGCAACTTCTCACAATTGGCACCTCCAGCAGCTTGATGTTGATAACGCTTTTCTTCATGGTGACTTACATGAGGAAGTCTACATGCTCTTGCCACCTGGTTTTGCACATGACGATAACACAAAGGTTTGCAAGTTACAAAAATCTCTTTATGGCCTCAAGCAGGCCAACAGGCAGTGGTTTGCCAAACTTACGACCGCCCTTCTTGCTCTTGATTACAATCAATCTACCTCGAACCATTCTTTGTTTATCAAGAAAAATGGTAATTCCATTACCTCTCTGTTAATCTACGTGGATGATGTTATACTTGCTGGGAATGATCTTCATAAAATCAATTCAGTCAAAGCATCCTTAGATTCTACCTTCAAAATCAAAGATCTGGGCACTCTAAAATTTTTTATTGGCCTTGAAGTTGCAAGGCGTTCTGCTGGTTTACATCTTTACCAGAGGAAATACACAATTGATCTTTTACAGGACTATGGCTTCACTGATTGCAAACCAGTATCCACTCCTCTCACTACCAAATCCAGCCTCAAGCTTCGCGAAGATGACACTGAGTTGCTTCCTGATTCCACATCTTACCGGCAACTTGTTGGTAGGTTACTATATCTCACCTCCACTCGGCCAGATTTCACCTTTGCGGTTCAACAACTCAGTCAGTTCCTTGACAAGCCTACTTTTACTCATTTACAAGCTGCACATAGAGTTCTCCGATATCTCAAAGGATGCCCCAGCCTAGGTCTGTTCTTTTCTGCCTCTTCCTCCATGACTCTACAGGCTTTTAGTGACAGTGATTGGGCCGGCTGTCCCGATACACGACGATCAATTACTGGTTTTTGTGTCTTTTACGGCAATTCCCTCATCAGCTGGAAAGCTAAAAAGCAGACCACAGTTTCTCGATCTTCTTCAGAGGCAGAATATAGAGCACTTGCCACAACCGTATGTGAAATCCAATGGTTACATTTTCTTCTTACCGATCTTCATCAACCTCCATCTTCCCCAACAGCCTTGTTTTGTGACAACAATTCAGCCTTACAACTTGCTGCCAATCCTATCTTCCATGAGAGAACGAAGCACATCGAATTGGATTGCCATCTTGTGCGAGAAAAGGTCAAAACTGGTCTTGTGCATCTCATGCCTTGCTCGTCACACCATCAATTAGCCGATGTCTTTACCAAATCTTTGGCAGCTACACCGTTTCATTCCAACATTGCCAAGCTGGGATTGCTCAACATCCACAATCCAGCTTGAGGGGGGCTGTTAGATCACACCGTTTTTGACTTTGTAGTTAGTTTTAGTTAGTTTTCTTTAATTAGCTAACTAATCATTCTTTATTTGTAACTAAGCTAATTAGCTTCTTCTCGAACTCTGTATATAAGCTCCCAGTTTTCCCCTTTTTTGAAATGAGAAGAATCATTTTCAAATTCCACAAGAATGATTTATTGTTGGTAGAAAAATTACAGGCCTGTACAGTACGTAGTCCGCCGTATTCTAATAAATGGCTGAGATGTATTGGACACAATAAGACACTATAATATTGGACAGAAGATCTGAACTCCGAAACCATTGCCCCACGCATCCTATTCCTCTAATGCTTGTCCACCTAACGTAGAGGAAATGATAGCTAGAACTGTCTAAACCACTCGATTACTTATTTGAGGACAAAAGCATTTTCTAGTACTCCAATTCTAATCCTTCTTTCTGTTTTCCTATATGTTTGACACATGCACGGGACAACATTCAGCTTGTAGAAATCCCTCTTCGTGCTCTTTCTTGCCAGAAATTATCTCCCGCCTCCTTCAGCTTTAGTTGCTTTGCACGCAAGCACTTGGCATGTTATGGTCCATCAATGCCTTTAGTTTATGCTCGTAACTGATGACTCCTGGCTGGATAGATGCAAGGATATTCCATGAAACTGCCAGTTGTCTGTCATAAGATTTGTTTTTGCATCTTTTCTAAAGCGGTTTAAGTCATTCCAATGAGTAGGAATTCCTAAATTACACTAGTGTGTTCCAGTTCAGTTTGATTAGCCACGAAAAACTTTTAGACCTATGATATAGAACCATTATACCAAGGACTAATGTTGTTCTCCTAAAATACGCAGTACTCTTATTTCACTATCACTTCTCCATATGAATTATAGTCATGATCATAGCAGTAAGATACCCTAATTTGCAGTCATATTATTAATACGGAAAAGATGGACCTTGTGTTTTTATAAATTGCTCTCTTATCAATTTATTTGACTTCTTTCCCTCTAAGTAGCATAAGCCACATTTCCAAACGTCTTATATATAATCCCCTCTTAACTTTTATTATATCACTTTTTTTTCTCCCTAAATATTATAAAGGACATAATATATGCTTAAAACTATTTCTTTGTTTTTTATACACACACACAAATATATGATATATAATTTAAAATAATAATACTTTAATTGTTGATAGTTATGACAAAGTTTGTCCATTCCGATCTGATTTGGCCTGACTCAACTCGAGTTGATCAAATTTCTAGCTGTGTTTAGTTTTTAATATTTTTAGGTTTTAAGAAGAGCTCCAATTATCCAATCCAACCTGATCTAAAGTTTAAAATTAAAAATAGATATTTTTTAAAAATTAAATAATATATTTAATCGGGTTTAGTTAAGCTCAATTGTCCTCGTGCTTGAACTAAAAACCTCAAGTCAAATATGAGCTCAAATAAAAAATTTCAGGCAAGATTTGGATTCAAGTGGGTTTAAATTTGACGCTACTTATTGTCAGTTTTAATTATAATTTAAAGTCACAATGGATTTAATTATTACTTGTATAAAATTTTATAACAACGAAAATTTAATTTTGTTGGCTTTTTAAATATATGTAAACAAATTATTATTTCTGTTGTCTGTTAATATTATTAAAGGCCACAGATTATATTTTTTTAAATAATGCATTTTAAATTGTTACAAGTTAAATGATTCATAAAGCACTTTTTTGCTTTAGTGATTCTTTTGTTGTATCAAATACAAAAACCGTTGTTAACTTTTGTTGATGCCTAATATTAATTTAATTGACGTGGACATGATAAATAAACTATTTAATCAATTTATATGATAAGTAACTTAAAAGAAAAGAAAGGAAAAACTCTGCAATCCAACATCCACTTTCTTTTACAGCTCCTCTCACTAACATGGCGAAGAACGAACAAGCTTTTTGCTGACAACCCTGTCTTCTAATTCATTTATTTGATATTGAAACCTTTTCTTCATTCTTAATATACTATTTGTAATTAAAAATTTGTTTTAATTCATAAGTTCTACAACTTCAAAATTTTCAGGTTTAATAATATTTATCCATTTTTTCATATTTCAACTTATTTCCTATATAAGTAGAAAGTATTAAACATTTTTTTAACTTCAAATTTGGCAACATTTTTAACTTTTTTAGTTTTTTAAATCTTAGTTTTTAAATTCATAAAAATTTATTTTGTATTCAAAAACTTTTCAAATTTAGATAATATATTATTCTTAACACAAAAAATAATTTAAGTCAATTTTAAATATTAAAATTTTTAAAAGATAAAATAATTAAATTATCTTTAGAATTAATAAATATAAACTTACATAAATCGTGATATGTAATGTTACAAAATGAAAATTAAGATATCTTTAATGTATACACAAAATAAAAGTTGAAATATAATTAATATTTAAATTACATTTAAGGATATTATAAAGATTTTAGACTCTGACCAATGCCTCCTTTGTTTGGGTCATACAATGAATCTTTTGTTTGTTTTCCAACTCTCCAAGTCGAATACATATCAATAAGAGACCATAATATATATTACCAAAAGTCAGATAAACTTTCCTTATGTAGTCTTACTACTATATAAAGGTTATCACATCTTGAGATTGGATCAAGTCATCAATTGACATTCTCTGATATTGTCTTTAACAATATACATCCCAGTGATCTGCATTTACATATCAATCACAATTGATCACTGGAAAGATAATAAATTTTATCATCGTCAACAACAAAGGTTATCACATCTTAAGATTGGATAAGTCATCAATTGACACTCTTATATTGTCTTTTAACAATATACATCCTAGTGATCTGCATTTACATATCAATCACAATTGACTATTGAAAAGATTATAAATTTTATCATCATCAAAACCCAATTGAAATCTCGTTGAGACGCGAAAACTAAGGTTTGATAATATGCAACTTTACTCTTAATAGAGAGACTATTTCTAATAGACTCACATGCAATACATCATAAAGATACTACAAAATTACAAATAAATGTGCGTACATATGCCAAAAAAATTTATAAAATAAAATAGCTAAGTAAATAAGTCAAATAAACATAAAAGATATAATAAAATAACTATATACATAAATATACATAAATAATAAAGAGAAGCAATAATAACATTAATAATACATATAGGTAGGGCAATACTAAAAAGTTTAGCAGAAATTTCAGCTAGCAGTATCATCAGGAAAACATAGAAGAATGATAGAAGAATAACTAAGCATAGGGTATAAGTTTGCATCGAGGAAGTGAGCATATTGCTTGACGGCAATCTCCCTGTCAGGAAGGTCATCGGAAAGGAAATCAAATGGAGCAGCCTTACCAGTATCAACTACGGGCTCCCATCGGTATCCACGTCTTTCTGGAAGTGTGATAGTTACAGGCAAATGATTTGCGTTGAAGGCAATGTAGATCTCTCCTTTCACCGAGTCCATCTGCATCAAAGCGCAACAGGAAATTTAAAATGATTAACCAAGGGACTGGCAGCACAATAAAGCAGGAAAGAAAGAAAAACAAAGTCGTATAAGAGAGGCAAGTGAGAATAGAATGACGTATAAATGCTGTCTTCAGCACATAAATACTTTCAGCCACATGGTTCTGCAAATACAAGAACGAAAGAGAGACAAGCTGACGAAAGATATAGTCAGCTCAAGCATGGCATATTTGAAAACTAAAGTGAAGTTAGATTCCGGAGCAGGGAATAAGGGTTCTCAGCAGAGAAATAGGGTCCCCACGTTTCCTATTTTTCCTTCAAAAGTTGTACTAGCTCACTTTTGATACGGTTAGAGTAATATACTTTGGTGGTGCTATGTGAAAGCAGAGGAACAGAATAAATAGAATGTAATTAAACAGTTTTATATAATTAGATTTTTGTTAAAGATTATAGAGCTTGATTATAGGGATTATTACAGATTACATTGTTTGATAGGGATGCTACTTACCTACCTAATTAAGATTTGAGCAATTTGTATATGTATCTACATTACACATACGTACAAACTTTGCAATTAAATCATTTTCTGCGCTTCAATTCTGCAGTGAGTAGAATTCCTCCTTTTTCTTGATCCATTTTAGTTTTGCCCAATGAACCAGACTTTGGAGTTTTTTTAGTCATGAGTTCTAAGTATTCGTTTGTTCTCAACGTCACAGAAAGAGTACCGATGGCCGATTGGCCTCTCTGTGAAGATCAATCACTAGAAACCCTAACTCGAAGTCTTGAAGGTTCTGGTCCTCTCCCATGCATTGGATTTGTGATAGGAGGATGGTTAAACCTTCTAAAGAGCATTCAGCTCTGGGTAGAGAAATACTAAATATCACCATTGTAATGGTCTATAGTATTGCTTTAATTCAATAATAGAATGCACCTCTAGTATTCAAAGACTAAAGTTCTATCATTTGTTCGACCTGCCAGATCCATAGGAAGGGAGGATTGTTTTTTTCCAGGACTTTAGCAATTGCAGAGGTCCACATTCATGCCACCAAAGATGTCTGATAGAGTAGACTTGTTGGAATCTCGTATGGCTAATCTGAAGGCTGGGGTTGAAGATATTCAATCGTCTATGAGAATGGCCATGGGGGAGATGCAGCGGGCATTGCTGCCGGAAATGAGTAAGATGATGGGTAAGCGGCCAAAAGAGGGACAAGGGAGTGATACCTTTAGGAGGGGGCAAAACTATGGCTGGTGAAAAGAGTACACCGCATCCTTAAAAACACATTCAGTCGAAGTAGTCCTTTAGCAATATGGAGTAGAGGATGCCTGTTCGTAAGGTGGGGTTACCCATGATCAATGGGTATGACCTTGTGGGATGGATCATGAGGGCAGGATTATATTTCGAGGTTCACAGTATGTCATAAGAAGTGAAAATTAAACTGGCTCTCTTAAGTATGGAGTGGTCAACCATTCAGCGGTTTAACCTCCTGAGAGAGACCAAAGTTGAGCTAACATGGGAGAAGTTGAAGGAAGCCTTAATTGACCGATATGGAGGGAGACAATTTGAGAACCCATTCGAAGAACTCTCTAACTTACAGCAAACGGATTCTGTAGAAGAGTACATCGAGGCCTTCGAATTTGTCCCCTCACAAGTGGGCCGTTTACCTGAAGCACAATTTATGGGTTATTTCATAAGTGGGTTGCAATCTGATATCAGGCGGAGGGTGAGCACGTTTAGCCCAGCCAACACGTACCAGATGATAAAAATCGCAAGGGCTATGGAGGAAGAGATAAACAGTGAGCAAAGAAGCATTGAGAACTTAGTTCTTTGATATCGCACTTGGAACCAGAGGTGAGATGTTAATTTTAGGAGCAATATTCGGGTTAACCCAACCCATGAGGAGCCGAGTCATTCAAGTTTAGTGGGTCATGGGATTTTAAAAGGAGAAGTCGGGTCGGGTAGAACCCGAGACCCGTCTGGCCACCATTCCCACACCAGCTCGTAGAACAGAGCTTCCGTGTCTCACATAGTGGCGCCGATGAGACGATCCGAAGGGGAAAAATGGGCACGGTCGGAGAAAAATAGAGGGCTGCGACACATTTCTTACCAAGAGTTGATGGATCCAAAAGCTAAGGGACTATGCTTTAGATGAGGGGAAAATTTCCATCTCTTACACCAGTGTTCCGAAAGACAATTAAGGCTGCTGATATTGGACGATAATGAGACATTAAACGATGATGGGGAAATAATAGCCATCGAGGTGGATGATGACGAGGAAGGAGAAGTAGCTCTGGAATGACGAGGAAGGAGAAGTAGCTTGAGTGCAAATCAAACTTTTCCTGTCATTATTTCATCTTCATTGACTCACTTAGAAGAAGAAAAATTGCTTAAGGTGTTGAGGGAGTTAAAAAATGCATTGGGTTGGTCAATTTCAGATATTAAGGGAATTAGTCCTTCTATTGTAATGCATAAAATTCTGATGGAGGAGCCATTCACACCTAACATTGAACCCCAAAGAAGATTGAACCCAGCAATGAAGGAAGTTGTTAGGAACGAAATTCAGAAGTGGCTTAAAGCTGGAATCATTTACCCAATTTCCGATAGTTCATGGGTTAGTCCTACTCACGTTGTTATAGATCAGATATTGGATAGACTTGCTAGGCATGCAATTTATTGTTTTCTAAATGGTTAGTCAGGTTATAACCAAATAGTCATAGCACCTGAAGATCAAGAAAATACCACATTTACTTGTCCTTTTGGTACATTTGCATTTAGGCGCATGTCTTTTGGTCTTTGCAATGCTCCTGCTACATTTCGGCGTTGCATAATGGTTATTTTTTTATATGGTTGAGAATTTCATAGAAGTCTTTATGGATGATTTTTCTGTTTTTGGCAATTCATTTGATAAGAGCTTACATAATTTGTCTCTAGTGTTGAAAATGTCAGGATACCAACTTGGTGCTAAATTAGGAGAAATGTCATTTTATGGTGAGGGAAGGAATTGTGTTGGGTCACAAAGTGTCTGCCCATGACATTGAAATGGACCGAGCCAAAACAACAGCTATTGAAAAGCTTCCTCCACCGACAAATGTAAAGGGTATCCGCAGTTTCCTTGGACATGCAGGATTTTACCGGAGATTCATTAAAGATTTATCTAAGATCGCCAAACCCCTTTGCAATCTCTTGAAAAAGGATGTGAAATTTGAGTTTAATGAGAAATGCTTGCAGGCTTTTGAGTTGATCAAGAAAAAGTTGATTTCAGCTCCCGTGATGATCACATCTGATTGGCAACAACCGTTTGAAATTATGTGTGATGCAAGTGACTTCGCAGTGGGAGCAGCTTTAGGTCAAAGGCAAGAGAAAGTGTTCAGGGTTATCTACTACTCTAGCTGGACTTTGGATGATGCCCAGAAAAATTACACTACTACAAAGAAGGAAATGTTAGCGGTTGTTTTTGCTTTGAACAAGTTTCGGTCATATATCATTGGATCCAAAGTTGTGGTTTTCACAGATCATGCAGCAATCCGATATTTGTTTGCAAAGAAAATGCCAAGCCGCGACTAATTCGATGGGTGTTGTTTTTATAAGAGTTTGATGTGGAGATCAAGGACAAAAAGGGGACAGAAAATGCAGTTGCCGACCATCTATCTCGATTAGAGCTTGAGAAATCAAAGCCACCAACACCTATCCAAGAGACTTTCACAGATGAGCAGTTATTCAGAGTCAATGAAAAGCTTCCATGGTTTGCCGATGTAGTGAATTATTTAGCTACAAGTTTGATTCCTCCGAGTTTAAATCCATCTCAAAAGAAAAAGTTCCTATTTGATGCGAAAAGTTATCTATGAGATGAGCCTTTATTGTTCAACAAAGGTCCTGATCAAGTGATTCAAAGATGTATCCCAGAAGATGAAGTCCTAGCAATTTTGGAGCATTATCATTCATCACCATATGGAGGTCACTTTGGCCCAACAAGAACAGCAACAAAAGTTCTTCAATCTGGTTTCTATTGGCCTACACTCCATAAAGACGGTTATGCTATTACTAAGACGTGTGACCGATGTCAACAAATGGGTAATATCTCACGACGTCATGAGCTTCCTTTGACCAACATTTTTGAGGTAGAACTCTTCGATTTGTAGAGTATTGATATCATGGGACCATTTCCTAATCTTGCGAACAATCCTATATCCTTTTGGCAGTGGACTACGTATCAAAATGGGTTGAAACCGTAGCTTCACCAACAAATGATGCCAAGGTTGTTCTCAGATTTCTCAAAAAAAAAAACATTTTCAGAAGATTTGGCACTCCAAGGGTCATTATTAGTGATGAAGGTACTCACTTTTGCAACAAGCTTATAGGTAATCTTTTAACCAAATATAGAGTTCAACACAAGGTTGCTTTACCTTACCACCTACAGTCAAATGGCCAAGCTGAAATATCAAATTGAGAGATCAAAGGCATTTTTGAGAAGACGGTGAACCCTAACTGGAAAGACTGGGCTCCCAAACTTGATGATGCCCTTTGAGCATATAGAACAGCTTTCAAAACTCCCATTGGCATGTCTCCATATCGTTTGGTTTTTGAAAAAGCTTGTTATCTTCTGGTAGAGTTAGAACACAAGGCTTATTGGGCAGTTAGGAAGTTAAATCTTGATTGGCAAAAATCGGTTGAAAATCGAGCTCTTCAATTGTGTGAATTGGAAGAATTTTGAAATGAAGCATATGAGGACTCCAAAATTTACAAGGAGAAAATTAAGAAATGGCATGACCAACACATCATAAGGAAAGAATTTGTTCCAGGAGAGAAAGTTTTACTTTTCAACTCGAGATTGAAGCTTTTTCTAGGTAAATTGCGCTCTAGATGGTCAGGGCCTTTTGTTGTTAAACATGTTACCCCTTTTGGAGCGGTTAAACTTGAAGGAAGTAATGGAAGAACTTTCAAAGTGAATGGGAAAAGATTGAAGCATTATTATGGTCGAGAGTTGCGAAACATTGCAAGCATTTCACTGAATGACCAGTGATCAAATGACTACGTCGAGCTATAGACGTTAAACATAGCACTTGTGGGGAGACACCCCAATCTTATCCTTTCATTCTAATTCTATGTTGTTTCAATTTCTTTTTATTGCTTTCCTTTGAGTACCTTATTTGCTTTTTATCTGTTTTGTTAGGAATGCGATATTGGAGCTGTGAATTATGATTTCAAGTTGCTGAGCCTTCTACACTTCAAAGAGTCCTTATGTTCTCATTTCCTTATTATTATTATTTTATAGACATTGAGGGCAATGTTGTATTTAAGTGTGGGGGGAAAGCTTTAGTTTGTTCTAGTTGATTGAACAACTTCTGTTGATTGAAATTTGTGAAATTTTTGAGACCAATTGCAAATTTTTCTGAGCTGAAATTTAGGAGAAATAAATTAACGAAATTTGCGTCAGATTTTGGAGCGTCAGAATGACCTATCGACGATGTTTCGATCATAACTTTCGACTCAGATGGCGAAATCCCGTAATTCAAGTCTCATATTGAAGCTAACTCAAAAACGAAGAAACTGATAAAATTTGAGCTCCTAAGTCGTCACCATTTAATTTTTATGCATTGTCGATATTGACCTTAAAAAAACCCATTCCAACCAGCCCATGTATATGCACTCTCCATTCACAAAAAGCCTCCATCCACATCACTTAACAACAGCTAGCCTCCAATCCATCCACAAGATACGAAGAAAGAAGCAACCTTTTAATTTCCAACGTCCAACATGCAAGCTGCAAGTCTTCACTACAACACAACCCATTCACACAACTCATAAACAAGCCTTCACGCCAATCCCATCACATAAGCTTCATCTTTGACTTTCCAGCAACAAACCAGCCCCCACATTAAAAAGAGAGCCCACACATCCACCAACCAACAAAAGCAACCACCAAACTTCACGCCACACATAACATGTAGCCTTCATTTGATGCCAAACTCCAACCACCGAAAGAACCTATTACCATAAGCTACATAAACTTCCCCTCTTTCACGTAAGTGGCAGCCTCCATTTTTCACAAATTACGCACAACAAAACAGCCCCTCCAAAGCAAGCAAAATACTTCACGCAACTCCATAACATCAGCTCATTTCCCACTCACTTATCCATCAACCAAAACAACGCAAGCCTTGATCACGCAACAGCTTCATTTATTGTCATTCACTCAATTACTAACACAAAAGTCTTCATTTCACAACCATCATTCACGCACATTACAAGACAACGCAAGCCTTCATTTGTGAATCAACAAGTCACTCACGCATCTCCAGCAGCCTACACACTTCACCAACGCATCACTAGCCAAAAGGGTAGCAATTTCTAGTAGCCAACGCAAGGATAGACTCACGCATCCCAGGCCTCAGCTTACACACCTCCTCTCTCACCTTTCAACCAACAACACATCCATCCTCACTCACGCAAGCCTTGATTTTAATCCAAAAAAAAACTCCCAAGCTCCAACCTTCAACATCATTGGCACAACACATTCATGCAAGCCTTGATTTGTCATGTAATATTGAATTTTGCTAAAATCCATGACTGAATATTCATATGCTTGTTGATTTTTTCTTGGATTTATTTGCTTTTCCTTTGGATTATTGAAAATTGTCTTGGTATAAATTTGCCTTTGAAAAAAGGAAGTTTATGTTAGAAGAGAGGTGTGTAAGTTGAGGCCTGGGATGCGTGAGTCTGTCCTTGCGTTGGCTACTGGAAATTGCTACCCTTTTGGCTAGTGATGCATTGGTGAACTGTGTAAGCTGCTGGAGATGCGTGAGTGACTTGTTGATTAACAAATGAAGGCTTACGTTGTCTTGTAATGTGTGTGAATGATGGCTGTGAAATGGAGACTTTTGTGTTGTTAGTTGAGTGAATGGGAGTAAATGAAGCTACTGCGTGTTCAAGGCTTGCGTTGTTTTGGTTGCTGGATGAGGGAGTAGGGAATGAGCTGATGTTATGGAGTTGGTTGCGTAGAGTATTTTTCTTGCTTTGGAGGGGTTGTCTTGTTGTGCGTAATTTGTGAAAAATGAAGGCTGCTACTTGCGTGAAAGAGGGGAATTTTATGTAGCTTATGGCAATAGGTTCTTTTGGTGGTTGGAGCTTGGCATCAAATGGAGGCTACATGGTGTGTGGCGTGAAGTTTGGTGGCTGCTTTTGTTGGCTGGTGGATGTGTGGGCTATCTTTTCAATATGGGGGCTGATTTGTTGCTAGAAAGTCAAGGATGGAGCTTATGTGATGGGATTGGCGTGAAGACTTGTTTATGAATTGCGTGAATGGGTTGTGTTGTAGTGGAGGCTTGCAGCTTGCATGTTGGACTTTGGAAATTAAAAGGTTGCTTCTTTTTTCGTCTCTTGTGCATGGATTGGAGGCCAGCTCTTGGTAAGTGGCGTGGATTGAGGCTTTTTGTGAATGGAGAGTGCATGTACATGGGCTGGTTGGAATGGATTTTTTTAAGGTCAATTTCGACAATGCATAAAAATAAATGGTGATGACTTAGGAGCTCAAATTTATCAGTTTCTTCGTCTTTGAGTTAGCTTCAATATGAGACTTAAATCATGGGATTTCGCCATCTAAGTCGAAAGTTATGATCGAATTTCGACAGGTCATTCTGACGCTCCAAAATCTGATGCAAATTTCGTTAATTTATTTTTCTTAAATTTCAGCTCAGTAAAATTTGCAATTGGTCCCAAAAAATCCGTCAATGAGTCACGAATTTAAGTATGAAATTTTTAGAATTTTTTGCTAAACCAATCTCGAGATAAAAATCCCACAATGACTAGAGGTCAAGTCTACCAGAAACTCAAAAACAGTGCAATTCAATTTTATTTGTTTCATTTATGCATTTTACGTCAATGGACCTCGAATAATGCTAAAACAAGATAAATCAGCCATAGATGAACATAAAATGTAAATGAATCTGAATCAAGTCCTAAACATATATGAAAATATGAGTGTATCACCGAGCTATGGGGGTGTTTGGAGTAAATAAAGCAGTGTTATCTGAAAGTATAACTATGAGGATGGATGGAGAAATACACGGGGTTCCCATTGTAGTGTTGGTTGATAGTGGCGCAAGCCACAATTTTATTTCTCCTAAACTCACTAGCGGTCTAGGATTAACGATATAACTTACCAGGACGTTGGGAATCAGATTGGGTGATGGCCATAAGGTAACAACCAACAAGAGGTATATAGGAATTCCCATTCGATTGGGGGAGTTAAGAGCTGACGGTAGATGCATACATGTTGGATTTGGGAGGAATGGATATTATTTTAGGGGTGGCTTGCTTGCAAACGTTGTGTAAGGTCATCGTAGATTGGAAAGAAATGACTATGCAATTCCAATATGCTGGACGAAGTGTAGAGTTATGTGGCAATGCAAATACCAAGGCAGTCCATAAAAGAGGAATTCAGTGCGCAGAAGGTCCAACACCCTTGCATAGCCTATTAGAGAGTTTGTTTGACAACTTTCAATCAACAGAAGTTGTTGAGACAACATGGAAGCAACAACCTCAACTTAACAGGAACAGGAGGAGATGAATATGGTGCTAACACAATTTCCGAAAGTAATCCAAGAGATTGGAGGATTACCGCCCAAAAGGAGCCATGCTCATGCTATTGTTCTACAGGAAGGTCACGATCCAATTAGTGTAAGGCCATACCGATACTCCCATCATCACAAAGATGAAATTGAGAAACAGGTCCAACAAATGTTGCAAGTAGGCATCATATGACCTAGTTCAAGTGCTTATTCTAGCCCTGTCATTTTAGTCAAGAAGAAAGACACTTCATGAAGAATGTGCATAGATTATAGAGCATTAAACAGAGTCACAATACTAGATAAGTATCCTATTCCAGTGGTGGATGAACTTCTAGATGAATTGCATAATGCTCATGTTTTCTCTAAGCTAGATCTCAAGTCCTTATATCACCAAATTAGGGTCATGGAGGAGGACGTCCACAAGACAACTTTATGGACGCATGATGGTCACTGAGTTCCTAGTGATGCCGTTTAGATTGACTAATGCACCGGCTACTTTCCAGTCTGCAATGAATGAAATTTTCAGACCTTTTCTTAGAAGGTTTGTTCTGTTTTTTAATGACATTCTGGTCTATAGTGCAGATTGGGATACTCACCTCTTCTATATATCAAGAGTCTTGGAGGTTTTGAAAAGAAATTAGTTTGTGACTAACAAATAGAAGTGCAATTTTGGGAGACGAACGGTGGAGTATTTGGGGCATATCATTTCCAAAACAGAGGTAGTTGTGGATCCCGCAAAGATTAGTAGTGTGTTGACATGGCCTACTCCTCGAAATATTAAGGGAGTGAGGGGATTCCTTGGATTGACAGGGTATTATCGTAAGTTCATTATGGACTATGGCTAAATAGCTAAGCCACTCACTAAATTGACGAAGAAAGAGGGATTTCATTGGAGTTCAGCAACCTTAAGAGTCCTTTGAGGCTCTAAAGAAGGCTTTAACAACATCTCCAATATTAGCCCTTCCAAACTTTTCACAAACCTTTAAGATTGAATGCGATGCTTCAGGGAAAGCGGTTGGTGCCGTCTTGATGCAAAAAAAAAGTCCAATAGCCTATTATAGTAAAGCATTCTCAGTAGAAAATCTCTCCAAGTCAGCCTATGAGGAGGAGTTAATGACTTTGGTATTAGCGGTGAATCATTGGCGTCACTATTTGCTTGGCTGGTCATTTGTGGTTTATTCTGACCAGAAAAGTCTACGTCATCTGTTGCAACAATGGGTTACTACGACAGACCAACAATGTTGGATGGCTAAACTTCTGAGCTATCACTTTGAAATCATTTATAAACCCAGGCCAAACAACAAGGCTGTAGATGCCTTGTCACGGGTTTATGAAGAGGGGGAGTTTAAGACCATCATTTCATATCCGCTTTGGGAAGAAGGTAAAACACTTCAATGGGAGGCACAGCAAGATCCGACAATTTGTAAAATTATACAGGATCTACAAAGCAGAACCCCAACTCTCGATCTGTTTTTTCATAGCATCATGCGGTTCTTTTGCACAAAGGGCAGTTGGTGATCTCAGTTTCATCCCCATTTGTTCCACTCCTCCAAACGAAATTTCATTCTTCCGCTATTCGGGGGCATTCAGGATATCTACGCACCTATAAGAGAATCGTGGGCAATCTTTACGGGATCAGAATGAAGAAATGTATACAGCAATTTGTTCAGTCATGTGACACATGTCAAAGACAAAAATACGCTGCACATCTCCGAGGGGACTGTTACTGTAGGATTTTTAAGGAAAAACTTTATTTTCTCTCAAATATATCTATGATAGAATACATTGAATTTATAAGGTACTTTGTACCCTTGGAAAAGACTAATAAAAACATAAATAATCTAAATATAGTAACTAAAATATACACTACCTTATTTCTAAGGATCCTTAACCCCATTTTAGGGATTCGAGTCCTTTATTCAAAAAATAGAAACAATTAGAAATTAGGAAAGGAAATCAAACTAAATCTTTTTTTTCTAACACTCTCCCTCAAGTTGGTGCATAGATATCATGCAACCCAACTTGCTAATAAGTCAAATGATGGCTTGCTCAGTCCCTTTATGAGGATATCTGTTTGTTGTTTTGTTGGAACAAATGGTATACAGATTAATCCTCCTTCTAGCTTCTCTTTGATAAAATGTCGATCAACTTCAACGTGTTTAGTTCGATCATGTTGCATTGGGTTATTTGCTATATTGATTGCAGCTTTGTTATTGCAGTATAACATCATAGGAGTCTCTAAAGGCAACTTTAACTCTCTTAATATCCGCTACAACCATAGTAGTTCACAAATACCATTGGCCATTGATCTATATTCAGCCTCAGCACTATTTGCTACTACGCTCTGCTTTTTACTTCTCCAAGTTACCAAATTACCCCACACGTAGGAACATCATCCCGTTGTTGATTTCCGATTAGTAGAGGACCCAGCCCAATCTGCATCAGTGTAAATTTTGATCCTGAATTGATTATTTTTTCTAAAACACAGGCCTTTTCCGGGAGATATCTTCAGATACCGTAGAATACGATAGGTAGCCTCAAGTTGTTCCTTTGTAGGTGAGTGCATAAATTGACTCACAAGGCTGACTGCGAGCTATGTCTAGCTGTGTGTGAGATAAATAAATTAACTTACCTACTAGCTTCTAATATCTTGTTGTATCAACTGGGCATCCTCCTTTGCTATTTCCCAGTTTCACATTTGGATCCGCTGGTGTATCTACTGGTTTACATCCACTCATTCCTGTCTCTTTCAACAATCTAGTACATACTTTCTTTGGCTAACAACAATCCCCCTTTTTGATCTTGCTACTTCCATTCCTAGGAAATATTTGAGAAAACCTAAATCTTTGATTTCAAATTCAGTAGCCAAATTCTTCTTTAACCAATAGTATTGTCAACCTCTGTGTGATTCTTAGTTCTTGATACAAACCTAGGAGTAATCCCTAAAATCTTCCTTTATTTACATTACATTTTCATTAGTTCCAGACTTAAATTCAAAGTCCCAAAAGCCCCCAAGTTTCAAATTATATGCCATTCAACATTAACTACACATGTTAGTTGAATTAAAAGGTGAAATGGAAAGAAAATATACCAATGTAAAAGCCACAAATCGACTTGTTTCAGACCAATCTGGCAACCCAGGAGCATGTCCATGCCATTGTAGCCTTTCTGCTGTTGGGAAGTCATTCAAACCGAGGGATTCACATTCACTGAACAAATAAATGAAAAGAATTGATGGAAAGATATTAGAAAAATAAAATAAACATGTAGTACTTGGCATGCCTAGAAATTACTCACTTTCGCAACTTTGTCATAAGGCAACAAAATCGAGAAAAGTCTAATGTGGACTCCTCCTCCTTGTCCCACCTAAAATAGTTTATCTGCTACCAAACAAGCCAATCAATAGTTACAATCACAAATTAGGTTTAATAGAGAATCTAAATGTGAATAGGTTACAAATGATCACATAATTATCATGGCAATAAGTGTTGTTGTTTCCCCCTTTTGTGTGGCCATATTCATCACCCATGTATATCATTGGAACACCCTGGCAAGACGCAGATCACAATCAGTTTAGCTACAATGTCACATAGGGTATAAGATAGAACAAATCTATTGTTTGAACATAATTGTGAAGTTAATATGATACACACTGTCACTAATAGAATAAGAAATAATGAAACTAAAGCTCAAAAGTAAAGGCAATACTAAAAACAATTTCTGATAGTAAAATGTTGACTAGAAAACTGAGGCCCACAATATATTAAGGAATCACTAAATTTAGTCCACAAATGTTCAATGAAACGGTCCCAAAAAAGAGTTTCAAAGTCTTTACAGCAATCCAATTGATGCTACAACGAAAAGCATAGTAAGACGCAGCACAAGGGTAGTAGCACCAAGATTTTTCTTTCTTTCCTTTTTTTCGTCCTTGATTTTATTTTTCCTTTTCAAAATATCTAAGAATAGAGTTGGACTAACAACTGTCAACAACCTCAAGTCATGGTACATGGTTCCATAAAAACTTAACACCTTAGGGGTTGGATGTGAGGCATTAAGGATAACAGTGGAATACATATTAAGAAAAACCACAATCAATTGTACCACGGTTAATTTCCAAAAAGAAAAAAAAATGAACCATGGTTATTGTTACAAAGGTTTTCCAAGACACCGAACTTATATTGAAGTCATGCTTACTCATTTGCACGGCAATCTCAATTAGGTTAGTTTAAGTGAAACTCAGTCTTTCTACGAGACCGTTAACCAACAAACCTTATTCTCGAACACCTTATGACTTTCGTAATGTTTAAGAACTACAATAAAAGCCAACTTTTATTACTTTCTCAAAAGTATACAAAGGAATGCTCCTTCTCAATTTGTTCCCTTCCCTTCTATTTCTGTTCTTAAGAGTAAAATTCAATGACAAGGACCTCTTTACTTTAAAATTCAGAATCTTAATTGAACTGAACTAATTAGATCACCTTTATCCTTATGAGATTAAATCACACTAACCAATTGGATGACACCTCCATCCAAATAAAATTCTACCTTATAAGATTTAACTACATTAAAACTAACAAAATAAGGGATTACATTTAATTACAAAGAATACATCCATATCTATGAAGAACTCTACTATCTTCAGATGATCCTCCCACATGATCTTTATTTTTTAGAACTAATGTATGTCTATTGTAATATTATCTACCACATCATCCAAGATCTCTCTTAATCTCTATCAATTGATGCTAACTCATTCAAACTCAAAGTCTTTCATAGCACACTGATCCGGTCTAATGCTTACCCATGTTAAGTCCATAAGTCATGATCCGTCTATTTGAATACATGTTAAGTCCTTATAGCTCTTATGTCTCCCTCATGCATGTGTTTGAACTATCCTTTAACTCAAGTTCTATCTCAAGCTAATTATACAGATTACGTTTTCCCACACTCCCCCTCAAGCTGGTGAATAGACATTGGCCATTCCCAGCTTGGATACATTGTTTTGAAACATTGACCTACTTAACCCTTTGGTAAGTATGTCTGCAAGTTGATTATGTGTAGCCACTCTCCAATTTCTCCTTGATAAAGTGTCTATCAACTTTGATGTTCTTTGTTCTATCATGTTATAATGGATTGTGAGCTATATTGATGGCAGACTAGTTATCACAATGGAGTCTCATTGGCCCGTCCCACTTGATCTTCAAAACTTTCAGAATAATCTTGTTATGACCAGCTACGTGAACCACTCCTAAGGTAAGCTCTTCAAGGGACAAGTGTATCAGAGACGTCTAATGAAAGTGGGAAGTTAAAGAGAAAGTATATCAAAGACGTGGCATGAAAGTGGGAATTTAGTTGAATGCGTAGTATAGTTGAAATATTATTAATTCTGCTTTAATTATTCGGTTCAGATGTTCCTATTTATCAAGTTTTGATGTACTTAGTGGCTAGTGGTTTCCGTAGTGTAGGAGTTGGTTATTTTCATCTTATTAAAGCTGTAAGTGGGAACGAAAAGGGGGAAAAAAAAGAAGAAATTTTATCTTAAATTCTGAATTCAAGAGATCTTTGCGTTCTCTCTTAATGAGCCTATATTGTCATTCACCATAGGTCACAATGGAAGAAATCAAATAAACATTCATCTCCTCAAAGTTTATAGGTTGCTTTTACGGGGAAGCTTATGTCATGATGAGGAAGATCAACGATGAAGATGAAACAAAACAAAGTCGTACGGTGAAGTTTATTAAGAATACAAGATAGTGATTAAATTAAACTACCATAACGGAAATACCTAACTATTACATGTGTAGTGATACATATGAATCGCACACTGTGTAATAGCCATTGTAATGGCTCAATGATGATATGGAATGAATCTTGTGATCTTTTCTCTCTCACTAATTTCTCTCTCCCTAGATTCTTTTATCGCTATTCTAGAATCTCTTATTTTTATTGTTACCTAAACTAAAAACAATAAGAGAAATCTTCTAGAATCTCTTATTTTTATTGTTACCTAAACTAAAAACTATGAGAGAAATCTTCTGCCACATAGAAATATGCCAAGCACTTTTCCTTTCTTTGAAATTATACAATGAAGCAAGCTTGAAGTTCAAGTGAAATTTTCAATATTTATCCAATCCAATCTTCACTTGATAGCTAAAAAGCCATTAAAGGACATTGAAAAAGATTTGTATCAACAAGTTAAGGCCAACAATATGCTATTCCTAATGCAGAATTAAACATACATATATATGTATATATATATTAGTTTACTTTTTCTAATTAGAAAAGGAAATCATTTCTATTTTCATTTGTCCTCAGTAGTTTAGAGTTTAAGTCCATTAATGAATAATAAGAATCCTTATTAAATATGATTCCATACCTATTTTGGAAGCTTAGTGGGTTTTCTTGTTCTATTAGGATTTGGGTCTCAAGACTTTTTTATCTATGTGTTATGTTTTCAATGTTCAAGGGATAAGAAAATTAAACTTGTTTTTGAAGAATGACGTTTTCTCTATAAGGGTGATTCTTAGATACTCAAGAGTGATTCCTAAATTCTATTAGTGATTTCTAGAAACCTATTAGTGTGATTCCAATTATTCTACTCAAGTCAATTCCCAGTTGTGATTCATAGTTCTTGATACAAACTTAGGAGTGATTCCTAGAACTATCCATAATTTGTTTCATTATTAAAATTTCAGATATCCCAATCTAGAATTCCAGCAATCCTAATATGAATTTAAGCAGCCCATATCCTCAATTCCAGACTTGAATCCTCAATTCAAGCACAATAAAAAAGAGCATGCAACAGCCCCATATTTATAGTTTATGTGTGTTCCATCAAATTGTTAGAATGTCCTTTATTCGTCAATCACAGATCTGAACTGAAGTAATGATGTGCCTGGTATCCATTAAAGATGATAAATTAACCCTTACTTGGGAAACCATGAGACATAAGAAGAAATTTCTCATCTGTCGTTTCCTTAATTTCTTCACATAAATGCTTGCAAATTCACCCTCCTGTAATCAGTTTAGCAGAGTAATGTATATGCAGAAGAAGAAATATTGAACATTTAGAAAATAGCTAATCATAAATTACCCATGACGGAAACAATAAATGATCATGATACCTGGCTTAGGACAAAAGGTATATAGAAAGAATTGAGATGCTATTGCTAGGAAATATAGTCTTTTTATTCAAGTAATTTATTTGGGAAACGTATATCCCCTTACACTATGTAGCCACCAAGGTACTAAAGTTAAATATCAACAAGCACATCATGGTTATCTCTTTAACTGATGTTTTAAATTGAACATCAATTCTAACAAAACGTTTCCTTAAATTTCCCAAGGCTAACACAATTTTACATAACTTTTCATTAGTGAGTTTACCTGTCCACAGTTCCAGCTATTATTATGACTCTCTCCATCATTGTTATCTTCTCCATTAGCCAAGTTATGTTTCTGGTTATAAGTAACCAGATCGGCCAAAGTAAAACCATCATGAGCACAAATAAAGTTGATGCTGTTCCACGGTTTCCTCCCTCCTTCCTGACCCAGAGTCATTCAGAAATTACAAATTGTACAACTTTCCAGCCGAGAATTACAAAAGTATCGCAGACTTGTATGTTTGTATCCAATGACGATGCATGTTAAAGTGCAACCCTAGTTCAAATAAATTTACAAGAAAACCTAACCAATCACTCTTAGATGACTTGTAGTTCAAGAAAAACTTCACAGAAAAGAAATTAAAGTCAACTCATCATAGATTCCAACTCTATGAGATACATCAAAAGTTTTTCCATATATAAGTACAGGCAAAAACATAGAAGAGGAATGGGAGAAACCAATAGAAGCAAACCACATGAATAAATGAAATGAATAAGAAGGCGATTTCAATTAGAGAATAATACAAAACACGCATGAATAACAGACAAGTAAATGCTACGCCTAAGAGCTTAAAATAAATTAATAGATAAAAGCATACCTGATATAAATTAGGACTTCCACATAAACATTCAGCAAAAGCTCCGGAAAATCCATCTGTCCCCTTAATGAACTGTCGCACCACATCTCGATACTAGAGATAGCGAATCTCAATCAGCACAATATATTTATAACGGAAATCTCTTCAGCAATATATAATAATAGCAACATCTGATTGGTTAAAATACATTGTTGGCAAACTTAAGTAGTTGGAGAATTAGCTGGTAGAAACATAATTCTTCTTTTGCTTTGTTTGAGTTTGTAAAGAAGAAACTTTATCTTTCTGTTTTCTCTAGCCATGATGTTTCTCGCTTATTCCAATTTCCATTATCTTTTCCAATTTCTATATTCTCTAATTTCAATTTTGTTTATTTTTAAATTTGAAAAAAGATTGCGATTTGAGAAAATTATATAAATGGTAGATATATGAGGCTGGCAATAACACTGTCTAGATGGAGAAATACCTTTGATTATGCTACCAACAACATAAGTGACTTTTGAGCTTGGACCATGCTCATGGAAAAATGCTTCTTAGGGATTATTGCTGATTTCTTGGCTTAATAAAGGTTCAACAAATTAAAATGCAGCAACAATCTGCAAGCATTCCAGATGATCCAGGTTCGCTTGTTTGATCCAGTTGAAATAGTAGTTTAAATTAGTTCCTTTTCCCTTTTCATCATTTTCTTGATTGCCCTATGAACTTACTTTAAACTGAATTGACAACGCGGGTTGGGCTGCTAATCTCATTGCTATAAACTCTTTTGAAATACAATTACACTTCTGTTGACAAAATTATGAGGTAAGAAATTCCTTGCCCCTCGCAACTAGATATATTATTGCACCCTCCATTCATGCTATACTTTCTTCTCCACTTTTCAAAACCATTAAACCAAAAGACCTAAATGTAAAATAAAATTATTAACAGTAAGGCATCACAAAGAAGTGTGAAAATACTTATCACAAGTTGAACTAACCCAACCATGCAATAATAACACTACCATAAGCTTTAGAATCATTGAAGACTTCTAGACTATGAAAGTCTCATAAAATTCTTAACAGGAAACTAGTTCCACCAGGTTTCAGTGCATTTTCTAGAGATTAAGATCTGATATGATTCAGTATCTTTAGGGATTATATAAGAATTATGATTTGATTTGATTATGATTATGATTGTAACTTACCTTATATGAAATCTAGCATATAAAGGGAGTGAGAGCTGCTAATTTCTGCAAGCTCTTCCTATCCCTTTCTTAATTCACAGCATGGTATCAAAACAGGTTTTCTAACCCTGCCTCTAATTCCAGTTTTCTTGCAACCTAAAACCCATTCCCAAACACAAAGACAAAACTAACCTTAACAATCTAACCCTAGAGATACATCAAGCAGCCACCGGCAACCAAGAAAGAGGAAGAAGCATTGCCAGTGAGTGTCCCTGCGCCAGCAACAGCCGCTGTTCAGACGATGCATATAGCCCATGCGCCACTTTTTGGTGACGCTCCGTTGACCTTAATACCATGGATTGAGTCGCACCAACTCTAGAAACCTGCTGGTGATGTGTTTTTTCTGCTTTTAATTGCTGAAAATTGGGTATGTGTGTTTAACCATGGTCGGTGATGTCTTCTTTTTTCCTTTAATTGTTGGAAAATGGGTTTGTATGTTTAACCATTGTCGCTGAATCCGTCTTGATCGTAGTCCCTCTTTTGTTGTTGTATAGGTTGTTGATATTTAAGTTTTGTCTTCTCATTCATGTCTTTTTTTATCGATTACATCATGAGTGAATTCAAAACTGACAGCTTTACGAACCAACACCCATTATGGTTCAACAAATCACAAATCGAAAATTGAATGGAATGAATTATGTTGCTTGGAAGAAGGTGATCATTGTATATCTCAAAGGCCTAGGTAGGTATGAGCATCTCACAGATCCAGCTACTGATATTAAGTCACCAGGATATACGAAGTGGGAACAACTTGACAATCAACACGGAGCCAAATATTGCTAACATTGTCAACATGTAAACTCATCAAAGGAGTTATGGGAGCATGTGAGACTTTTATTTTCCAGTAATGTTACTTGTATATATTATTTATCTGTGGAATTTTTCAAGTGTCAACAGGGAAAGAAGAATAACCTGGAAGCTTGTTACCCCTCCTCTTGATGCCTAAATTGTTGGTTGTCAATGGGTATATACTATTAAGACACTTGCTGATGCATCTAGGGATGACAATTTTTCACCCATGGGATACCTCAAGTGCAATCCTCAAACGCAATCCCCTCAAACCAGCCAATGGAATACGGCTATTCGAATCTTGAGATACCTCAAGCGCAATCCTCGCAAAGGACTCTTACATGAAAACTATAAGCATTGTTAAGTTAAAGCTTATAGTAATGCTAGTTGGGCTGGTTCCGACTGATCAACGATCTATTACAGGATATTGTGTGTTTCCTAGAGGCAATCCGATATCATGGAAAAGAAAGAAGTAAACAATGGTTTCTTGTTCAAGTGCAAAATTAGAATATAGAATCATGGCATAAATAACTCAAGAACTTGTCTGGGTAAAACACATGTTATAGGAACTTAGATTTCAACTAACACAACCTATAGAGCTAATGTGTGATAATCAGGCAACCATTTTCATTGCTTCTAATCTTGTTTTTCATTAAAGGACAAAGCATATTGAGGTAGACTGCCCTTTTGTCAGAGAGAAGACGCAACAAAATGTGATAAAAACCACTCATGAAGTCTGGGGAATAGCCAGTTGATCTATTTACCAAGTCTTTGGTTGGAAGTTGTGTAACACAACTATGTAACAAGCTTGGAGCATATAATGCATATGCCTCAGCTTGAGGGGTATGTTAAAGATTAAAATCTAACATGATTCAATATCTTTAGGGATATAGAAATTATGATTTGATTTGATTACAATTATAATTTTAACTTACCTTATATGAAATCTAGTATATAAAGGGAGTGAGAGCTGCTGATTTCTGCAAGCTCTTCCTATCCCTTTCTTAATTCACATTAGCATTACCAAATCAAGCTCTCACTACTGCTCAAACACTCAAACCAACATTCACCCATGAGAAACATCTCTGAATTCACAAATACATAACTTTGAAAAGTCCAAGAAATTCAGAATTTTTATTGTCACTATCTAGAAAGTGCAACAATCTATTCCTGAATGGTAATAAGACTATATAGACAATTTATTGACTAAAGAATTGAAACAGTTAAAACAGTGATTGCAGATAACGAACACAAAATTAGAGTGGAATTTAGCAACCATTACTTTTCAGTCATACAGAATTATCAAAACAGGAACAAGAGCTAACTAACAGATAAGTGTCTAAACGTGTATGCTACAAGGATTTGCATAGCACTTCTTTCAAAGTCTTCGGGAGAAAGATTAGAACAAAAAGAGGAGTATAAAGGTTACCTTTCCATTCCATTCTGACCAAATATTCCAATGAGGAAAAGTGCCAACTTGATACAAGCCTCCAGCATCCCATGCTTCAGCTATTAACTGGTTAGAAGTTGTGAAGAAAAAGCATTACTAATGCGGCGATATAATGGTTGACAATGAAGAAGTACCATTTGTTGGTTCAAAATGCATATTACATCCAAAAAAGTGAACTTATTCTGTAACATAGAAGGATCTTTATAGAAAAATATAAATCATACAAGGAAATACACCTTAACTTCTACAATCAGGAAAAGAAACAAATTCTCGGATATTTATAAATATTGCCTACTATAGCTCTACCAACAATTGGTGATCTATTTGCACTATATTCCATTATATCAAATTTATAGGACTTCCACGATTCAAGAACATTTCTTGATTCTAGATAAAGAGCATTTGGTGAACTTCAAATTCGCTCCATCAAGTAAATTTGCCTAAAGGAATCTCCTATGCTATATTGGATATGTATAATTCTCAATGGTCATGGTGACAGTAGATTTAAGCAATAACTCAAGATTGAATGTGGAGCTGATGGACGTGATTATCATTGTAAGACTAGCCTGTTCATAGTTTCATTTATTCTCTCTCTAAACCCTGAAGCTAAAGCAACCCTATCTTAAAACAAAGAAAGTAATAAATTTATGAGGTAAAGGCAACTACACCTCCACATCATCAAGAAAGACACGAGTTTGATGATATAAAGAATGGAACTTGTAGCACAATTTATGGAAACCAGTGACAGATTAGCCAAAGGACCTGAGCAATGTTGTTTGCTTTTAATGTGGGGCATATACCATATATCTTGTAACAAGATGGTGTGCACAATCTCCAGCTTGGAGTCTTAGAAGGATTCATTAAGGATCCTACATAAGGATAGTAATATAACTATATCCTATATAAGAAATGATTGATAGTTAGTATTACGGTACTATTACAAATAGATGCATTAAAATATACTTTAAAGCATTCAGTTCATTTTTTTCTCTTTTACAACAAGATTCAAAACTCAACATTTACACTTGTAACAAACCGTAGTGAAAAAGGGTCGTAAAAACAGATGCCAGCAGCAAGGTTTAATGCATCTTAAACAAAACCTAAGATCTGCAGCACTCAATCCATTATGTTGTTCAATGATGCTTGAAGCATTTTTAAATTTAAAGCAAGACATTTCTACGTAAAAGTGTACCACAAATTCATATTAGGAACATGTTATGAGGCCAAAACTTTATAAGAAGTATCAGCGTTTCCAACATGGCAAGTTCAGAAGACAATCCAATGTGGCA
>JAOQMR010000211.1:11577482-11597425 GCA_027563865.1 Erythroxylum pelleterianum
AGCCGGAAACATAGGTAGGCCTAAGAAAACACCAGCAAAGCCGAATTCTAGACCCCAAACTAGATCCACTCGTAACAGAACAAATCAAGAAAGCAAACAAATTTTGCATCTGACAGTTTATTAAAAAGAGAATGCCTAAACTTGTTCAGTTCAGTGTCTAGCAGACTCTAAGAAGTTATTCATGATACTCAAAACTATTTACAACACACAAATTGTAACATGGTATTTGGATACCTTTACTCCACAAAGTATTGGGTCATTACTTATCATGTCAACCAAAGGAGGGCTATTGAGAGGTGTTCCAGTTGTGAGCAAGTCACCTTCTAGAGGATTCCCAAATACATTAACTGCACCCCACAAGCTAAGAAAGGAAAGAGAAAGAAGAAAACATAATAACTATCAAATAAGACTTGAACAACTTTTTGGGGTAAAAAAATGAGACCAAGAAAGAGTATGTAGATGGTCTAGGTACAACCTACTACACCTAGTCATAATTGATGCAAGATCAAATCGAAAACCATCTACATGCATCTCTGTCACCCAATATCTGTATCAAGATAAATCTATGAGAAAATTTTCAACATGAGTAATGATAGAAGAACGCTTTCAATTAACAAATTAACAAGATAAGAACGTAGACATAATTAGAATGAAAAAAAATATTGCATGATATTTGTGAATAAGAGCTGATTTTCTCTATATTCCATTACTTAGTGAATGCAGTAAATATATACACGGATAGGAGTACAGAATAGGCTAGATAATCTATACAGATACAGGAAGATAATCCAAGAATATCTCTAAGATATTGATATCTAATCTATAGAATCTGATTACAATCAGATTGTAATATTATGAGATAATACATATCTTGACCACACTCCCCCTCAAGTTGGATCATAGATATCAATCATGTCCAATTTGTTGATACATTCTTCAAACACTTGTCCTTGAAGTCCTTTGGTAAACACATCAGCTGTCTACTTCTTTGTTGGGACATAAGTTAGGCATATGTTCCATCTTCTATCTTCTCCTTGATAAAATGTCAATAAACTTCAACATGCTTTGTTCTCTCATGGTGGACTAGATTGTGTGCCATGCTTAGGGTTGCCTTGTTATCACAATAATGTTTTATAGGTGTCTCAAAATTGATTCCCGATTTTGTCAACACTCTCTTTAACCAAAGACTTTCAAAAATCCCTTTTGCAATAGCTCTTAGTTTAGCTTCAGCACTACTCTTGGCTACCACCTTTTGCTTCTTACTTTGCCACGTGAAATTTCCCCACACAAAAGTGCAATACTCAGTAGTTGATCGCTTATCCTCTTCTGAACTTGCCCAATCCGAATCAGTATATATTTCGATTGTTCTTTGATCTCCCTTTTTGAATAATAATCCTTTTCTAGAAGTACCCTTTAAATACCGTAGGATCTTATAAACTACCTCAAAATGCTTCCTCCTTGGTGCATGCATGTATCGACTTACAACACTCACGACAAAAGCAATATTTGGTCTAGTATGAGACAAATATATCAATCTTCCCACTAGTGTTTGGTATTCTTCACGGTTAACAAGTTTATCCTCTTCATCCTCAAACTTTGTACTGTCAATAGGGGTGGTACTTGGTTTTACATCCTAACATTCCAATCTCTCTCAAGAGATCAAGAATATTCTTCCTTTGTGAGATGCAAATCCCTTTCTTTGATCTTGCTACTTCCATGCCCAGAAATACTTAATTTCTCCTAAATCTTTTGTCTCGACATCATCCTTCCTACCCGTTTCCTTTTCTTTCCTAATACCTAACCCCTTTTCCCAACTGACAAACTGTACTCCCTATGCCCTACTGACCTTATGACAATGGAATCTCTCACAACCAATCTTCCCAACTCCCAAGCCGTTACGCACACTCCTTTCTTAAACTTAACAGACTTTCCACCTCTAAGGGAAACCTCAGAAAAGAAACGGCAGGGAGTGGAAAACGAGAAAACCAAATGGAGTACCATTGTAGGTGATTTTGGAAACCTAGGCCGACTTAGATTTGTGGAGACGAATGGGGACAAACCGATCCAAGCACCGCTTGAGATGTTGCAGCAAGGTGCCAAGAAGTGGAGAACTTCTCTTGTGGGTTTTTTTTTTTTCTAGAAAAGAGGTTAGGCTTTCCAGTTGTTAGCAAGTAGGCAAATGTTGTATGGAGGTCTAAGGGATTGGTGAATACAATGATAAACAAAGATGAACTCTTTGTCTTCAAATTTAATATTGAAGAGAATGCACAGAAAGTGTTGGAAGCAGGGCCATGGCATATAATGGGACATCCAATCATGATTAAGAAGTGGCAGCCAGGAGTTACATTGGACAGAAGGAAACTTACTTCAGTACCTTTATGAGTGAATATTCACAAGGTTCCATTGGAGTACTGGTCTGCGAAAGGTATGAGCTATATCGCTAGTAAGATTGGCAAACCTTTAGGATTAGACGAGAATACTGCCTTAATGAAGAAGATTGGGTTTGCTAGAGTTTGTATTGTTAAAATAAATAAATATTAATTCAGAATATTCTCCCTTAATTGATAGGGGCGATAGACAGTTATTAGAGGTAGTTACTATTTTAGTAACTGTAAATAACGGTGGCAGTTATTAGAGGCAATTACCAAAGCGGTTATTTTTTCTTTTATTAAAGGCAGTTACCAAAGCAGTTATTTCTGCTTTGGTGAACCGTGTACATTAAAAAAGGGGAATAACCCATGTTGTATGGTGTGAATGAATGCAATCTCTCTAACAAAAATTCTTTGCAGTTTCTTGACATGGTATCAGAGCCACAAGGAGATCAATTCAACTGCAAGTTTCATCCTCTTCTGATCTGACCTTCATTGTCAGACCAGTAACTGCTACCAATTCACTGTGATTGATCTCTTATTAATCGATTGTCAGCCATTTTTCATCCAGCCTTGATTGCTGGAAATTCTCCCTACAATTCCAATAATTCTCTTCGTATCAGCCTTCATTGCTGGTATGATTCATTCTCCTCCTCTCCATATTATCAGAGAATTGTCCTTAATCCCAAAAGAGGTTAGAATTTGAGGAAACAAGTGGAGTGCAACAGGGAATGGCAAACTCCCGAGTGTCGCCTCCTCTGGGAGATTTGCCTACCATCCAACCAGCCTTCAAACTAGATGGCAAAAACTATCTAAAATGGTCTCAGTTTGTTCGAACCACCTTGAAAGGAAAGAGGGTTGAGCCATCTGAATGGAACTGATCCTAATGAAGGGGACCCAAGTTTTGAAGCTTGGGATGAGGAGGATGCCTTAATCATAGCATGGATGTGGAATTCCATGATTCCTAAAATCAGTGATACGTGCATGTTCTTGTCAACTGCCAAGGACATTTGAGACACACTTCAGACATATTCAAAGGCCAAGATATTGTATGGCCTTACCATTATAATAGATTGGCCAAATCTAGTGAATAACACACCTTGGGACCCTTAAAATAAAACTTTCATATAACTCAATTTTGTAAGATGAGTTGTTCATATAAAAGAGGAGCACCATATCTTCACCCAAAACTGTAAGGCACTGGATTATGAGCCCTTTATATATAAATCTTAATTATGTCTTACTCCTAACTAATGTGAAAATTTAACAACTTAATACTTACTAATCTTTGTGTTTGTAACCATAAACTTTGCAGTCAAACCACAATAAGTCAACATATAAATTCTCTGTCCTTCCGTGCTCTTTATAGGAAAACATAATCCATCGAGGTATTGTATATGTAGAGTAATCCTTTCTAACAAAACCCAAGTGCACATATGACCTAGAAAGAATGAATATAAGCATAAAGTGTTCTTTCAGATTCCTCCATATCTATTGCTTCAAGTTTTATATTTCTAAATAGAACTATTAATTGTGTCAAATTCTCTCATCAATTAGGATCAAGAATTACAAGGGATTTATATAAAAAGAATGGAGTCATAACCCAATGCCTAAATTTTAAGTTGAATACGGAGTCTCCCTATATAGCACTCCTCTCCTATATATAAAAACTACAAAAACTTAAGTCTTATATCAGAGTCATTGTTGGTATTAGAACCACTCCTACTTTGATGGTAGACACTCGCAAATGTTCAATCCACAAAGTTCATGTATCAAATATCCATTTCTAGGTGTAAGGAGGTGTAGTACTTGTGTGGGATTCTCGCATTGATTAGAGTAAGTCCTTTGACCTAACGTGCTAAGGCTTTGAGTTGAACATACCATTCATCGTTATATATAAATCATTCCACTACCAATTATGAAAATTTAAAAATATATCTTGAATCCATCTCTATATCAATTCTAAAGTTTCTACCTTAAGCAGTCCAATGTGAATTGACGAACAATTGGATGGTTGCAATTGAAGGTGTTACCACAACCTGAATAGTTATAGAACTCTCCCTACAATGGCATAAAGTAATAGTTAATTTGCAGCAAGCACGTTTTAGAAAAATGTATAGAAGCATAAGACCACGAGAATGCAGAGTGTGTTGGAAACTCAATACTTTTGATAGAATGGGTTGAATTCTTGACTAGGAAATAAGAATTTGAAACCACACGTATAAATTTAGAAAATTGGTAACAACCTTTGAACATGTTGGCATATTGAATAAATATTTGTCACTTTTTATACTAAACTTGGAGATATAAAAAGGTTTGATGAACAACATACCATAATGCAATAAGAAAATCTAACTTTGCCTGATTGTTTAAATCTAAACATGATACCAGTTGTACTGAATATAAAAAGGTTTGATGAACAACATACCACAATGCAATAAGAAAATCTAACTTTGCCTCATTGTTTAAATCTAAACATGATACCAGTTGTACTGAATCTTTATCCATTGTGATGCAAGGCCATGAACTCATTAGTACCCTTTTGGTAAACTCATTGTAATGTTGTAATAGTTTAATTATAGCTAATGAAAATTTCTTCAAATTTCAAAAAAGAAAAGAAAAGAAATAGCTGCTTTTGCACATATCCCACACTAAAATACTACATTTTACATTTAAACGGAAAAATAAATAAATACACTGCAATCTCAATTTTAGAAAACAAACTTGTGTTTCATTAAGCGAAAAAAGGGAAAAAGGAAGCTGGCATATATCCCATTCAAAAACCAAATTACACAGGAAAATAATCAAATTGAATCATTGACAATAGTTCTCATAGAAAGTAATAGAGGACCAACTTGAGATTAGAATCATGTTCAAGTCCAATCATATATTTTAATCTAATGACAAAAAAGTGATCAATTTTTATAAGTTATACCTTGGGAGCAACCATGTAATAGATGTTGTTATCTACTCCTCTAAAGGAAAGGATGGGTCCTTTCTCATTTCCTTCAGCTGTGTGATTGAAGACGACATCCATAATCACCTGCTTAGGAGAAATTTCAGCAATGTGCATGAATGGAATCATAAAGGATTATATGTGCTCTAAATCCCCTTATTGCAACAATAGTCACCTCAATTCCTCGTTTATGAGCTTCCCTAACTAGAAGCTTGAATTCATTAATTGCACCAAGGCCATAATTATGGACCCCAACTGATGAATACCTTGCCATTGGTGAGAAAAAGTTGACAGTCGAGTATCCCCAAAAGTTAACCCTAGACAAGGGAATAATGTCACATTAAATGACATTATGACACATCATAATACTCCCAAATCCTCCGCTTTATGGTTTAAAAACGTTATATTTTGCTAATCCCCTGATTTCCAACATCAGTCAAATAAAATCCCAAAAAAAACATGAGCAAAACATTCAATATAATTCTCATATATGGAAAAGATTAGGAAAAAAAAAAGGGAAAATGTGATATTACCTAATTGAGAAACAAATATGGAGCAACATATAAATAAAAGGAAAAGATATAACTTTGAAAATGTTAAATTCTTAGACAAATAGAAAAATGCAGACTATTTGATAAACACATATAAACTAAACATAGGGGTTGCTGAAACTTTTTCTTCAGGGCCAGAGATCTTAAAAGAAAAATAAGGAATTAAATGAAAGATAGGCAAATTAACCAAAATTAAAATTTCCATCAAGAACTAGGAAACATACATAAGATTTGGAGCAAACAAAACTACTGCAATCACATAAACATGTTTCTCCAACCCAGTTCTAGAGTTTAGGAATAATTTTTATCTATGTAAAAATCACTCTTAAAGAAGAATTTCACACTTGAAAATTTATTCTATCCTATTCCTTGAATGTTTAAAACAATTCACATAGCTCATAGACTTGGAAGAAACTTTTGACATTAAGACCAGTTATGCACAACGCGAGATGGCAGCAATCATCATTACAATAGAGCAAGACTAAAAATTATCAACCCATAACCTCCAGTCAGTTCAATATTGTGTGACCAAGGGTGAAATTGACCTTCTAAACACAACACTATCACACATAAAGAATGTGATGCTTCCTTTCCCCCATAACAACAAGATATATGATTCTATGATTTAGACACTAGACTCTTCTAAGGCATTCAATGACAATCAGCTTGGAAAACCACAAGCATCTTTTCCTTCCCATGGTCCTACACAAAAAGGTGTATGGCAAACAATTCTCCAAAATTATGCTTAGATGACTACCAATAGGATTGGCAACATATCACTCTCTAGATTCGTCAAGCACTTCAAACTCCTCACGAGAGAGCATTTTGAAAAAATTAACTTTCTCAAGTCTGCTATGAATACAAAAGAACTCGAGAATCTTCAGGACATCCTCTAAATTTGCTCAGTCTGTAATCATTCCCTTGAGTAAAAATGGTATGGGAAGTATATATAGCACAAGCAAAACCTCATGAGACAAGTCAAAGAATAATTCAAATGTGGTGTTGTGAACATCTCCACCACGACCTCCCAATTGGACAACCTCACAACAATGGAATCCCAAAATTAATGAGCATAGTTTCTAGCTAAGCTTGCATCAATTAGAAAGATTAGTTCAATATAGTTTGATACTAGACTATGAGTTATATTCCTCCAAGTAGATTGTGACTTGTAACACTACTCAAATTCTAATTTGGTCCTATCAACACAAACTTCAATTTACAAAAATAGAAGGAATAATATACATATATATATATATATATAGACACACACACACACATACATATAAAGTCTTGAAACCCTAATGCTATACAAGCCTATTAAATGAGATTTCTTGTTATATTTAAGAAACTTAAACCTTAAACTAATAAGAACAAATTAAAATAAAAATAGCATCCTTTTGTACATCATTCTCCCTGTCATGATGATAGCTGACCCAACAATTTTCCGCCAAATACTTTCTCCCACTGAACTAATCTTGACAACCTTAACTTCCATGGTTTTCTAAAACATATTATATCAATAACTAGATCAAACATATTCTCATTCTCTTACCTAGTCTATGAAAAAGAACTTAGAATTCACTGCTACATTGAAGAAGGGATCCCAAAGATGTTTATCGTGCACTTATTTGGTCGTCAAAAGAATGGTTTCAATCATGCCTACTTGTTTAACGGCAAAAGGTACAAGTTATCATTTAATGTTTACTAAAAAGTCTAAGTTAATCCTTACCGTGATCTACAGCATTACGTTACACTTTAAAATTTTCAAAATAGTATTGATACCACTCAAAATCTCAAAAGATTTTAGGAAGTTTTTAATATATGGGTCATCAATTTAGCCTATGTGATGTCACATTTTCAATAAATGATAAGATTAGCAATCTAAGAAGCACAGACACAAACACGAACACGGACATGCGACACGACATCGACACGAACACGAGGACACACCAACTTCTAAAATTTGGTGGACAAGGACACGACATATATATTATAAAATTTAGAATTAAGAAAAAAATTCAGAATTCATAATATAATATATATTGATTGATGTGTTTCAAGACTTTCAATATCTTGATAGTTCATACATATTTTGTACTTTATAAGCCCCTCTCAAAAAATATGGAGCATATATATGCACTCTTCGTGGGTGTCCGTGTCAAACATGTGTCAAACACAGACACGGCTCCATTTTGTCGTGTTCGTGCTTCTTAGTAATAGCAATGCTATCATATTATGGTGTATGGCCATAGTGATGTAGGACGAATAGAGGACATTCTAACTGAACAAATTTGAGGATAATTTCCGTATATTATTTCTCATAACTGACAGAAATACTTATAGGAAAGATAAGTAATTGTTTTACAATTCAATCCCTTAATTATTGCCTAGAAAGAAGTAAATAAGATCCCACGAAAATAGGGACCAGAAATGGGAACGATATTTTAGGAAATAAACTATTGAGCAAATAAGGAAACAAATAAAGTAATAAAACTGAAAATATTCTTCCAACACCGACAATTTTATAAAATGTGTATGAATTTTTAAAAAAAAGGGCTGGTTGAGTGTCAAAATCAAGAATTTTAAGGCTGGAATTTACAAAGTGAGGAATTAAAACAAAGGAAAAAGTCTCGAAATCACTTATAGGGTTTGAATTAAGAACTATATATCAAACCTAAGTTTAGAAACAACAAACTATTGGAATCACACTAGTTGGTTTCTATAAAATCAGTTCCATGATTTAGAAATTCCCAAATAGCTAAGAATCACTCTTAGCAAGTTTCAATTGAAAATTCAATATGTCTTATTCATTGAAACGTTGAAACATTAAACGCATATATAATAAATGTCCTTGAATCTGGATACTAATGAACTAGGAATTCTGACTAAATGTCAAAATAGATATAGAATACTATGATTCTAATGTAAAAGAGCATAAAGTTTATGAACGACATAAAAGTGGGCAAATTAGTCAACTACAATCTTTAATTTGATGGGATGAAGAATGAGAATTGAAGTGACAGCAAGGAGAACTTACTTTATGCTAAGCTTTCCTCATCAGATAAGGAATAATAATAAGTTAAATATATTGTCCTAGTTTATTTAGGACTTCAGCTTATTTAATAATAAAAATCCTTATTAGCATAGGATTCAATTTTGGATATTTTAGAACCTTTTCTTACTTAAGTAAGGATTCTAAGAACTTTAAATATGTGTGTCTCAACCCTTCAACAACAAGCTACCCTAAATTCTTTTCTACGAATTTGAGTTTTCATTTAGAAGGTCTGATACTTTCTTCTAAGAGTGATCCTTAGACCCTAGGAGAGATTCCTAGTTTCCTTACCTTCATTGTTTGTGGTCTTCACCAAATTCTAGCAATTCTAACCTAAAGTTCCAGCACCTAAACACCCAAATTTGAGCCATATCAAAGCTAAATTTCACCCATATCAAACCCTAAAATTCTAGCTTATATTTCCAGCAATTAAACCCTAAAAACCCAGCTGCCAAATCTGAAATTTTAGCATTCCAAGCTGAGACCAAAATCTGAAACTTGATATTCCAGTAATCTAATATCAGCCATAATTCCTAAATTTTTTGAGTGTAGCTACTAGTTAATATTGCTTCTATTTGTCCTACTTTAGACTTTTTTGATTTCATAGGAGGCTTAAATTCTAAAGACCAAAGAAAATGTAAGTGTTTCGTTTCTTATTATGAAATGCAATAACCAAGAAAACAAAACTAATTTTTAATTAGTCAACCGCAAGCTTTAATTTGGTGGGATGAAGAATAGGAATTGAAGTGACCAACAAGGACAACTTACTTTATGCTTAGTTTTCCTTATTAGACAAAGAATAATAATTAGATAGATATATTGTACTATTTTATTTCGGACTTAAGCTTATTTAATAACAAAAAAATAATTAGTAGCATAGGAATCAACTTTGGATATTTTAGAACCATTTCCTATTAGAATAAGGATTCTAAGAACTATAAATACGTGAGTAATAAGCTATCCTAAATCTTTTATACAAATTTGAGTTTTCAGTTAGAAGGTCTGATTCTTAAACACAAGGAGTGATTCTTAGTTTCCTGAGCTCCATTGTCCATGTTTTTCACTACATTCCAGTAATTCTAAGCTAAAGTTCCAGCAGCTAAAAACCCAAATTCCAGCCATATCAAACCTAAGTTTCATCCATATCAAACCCGCCAAAATTTTAGCCTAAATTTCTAGCAATTAAATCCTAAAAATCCAACTACCAAATATGAAATTTCAGCATTCCAAAAAGAAACCAAAACCTGAAATTTGATATTCCAATAATCTAATATTAGTCATATTTCCTAAAGTGTGTGTGTTTAGCAACTGGTTAATATTGCTTCTATTTGTCCTACATTAGATTCTTATGATTTCCAAGTAGACTTAAATTCTATGGACAAAAGAAAATGCAAGTGTTTCTTTTCTAATTAGGAAGTATAGTAACAAAGGAAACAAAACTAATTTTTAATTCATCATGTAGATAGACCATGGACAAGGCACAAAAGAAAAAGACCAATTAGGGAAAGAAAAAGGACAACTTATATAACTTTCTTTGAAAATGAAGAATTTGAGGAGTCCTACTTTAACTATTCAGATTTTTAAGCATACATAACGTGGGTTTCCCTTTAATATAGGAGCTTTCTTTGTCATATGTATTGTGCTGAATTTTCACAATGAAACACCAACTTATAGAACTTATACCTACTAAATAAAAAAATTTCAAAATAACGAAATAACACATACTTGTAATCACCCAAGACAGAATTGTAACTGAAGTACTCCAGCTCATTGAACTCATGGCACGGCATTAATTCTATACAATTGATACCAAGCTCCTGAAATCGGTAAACAGAAATATAAATACAGATATTAGTGCTAATAGCCTGTGTGAATAGAAAAATGTAGTGTTATCTCAGAGAGCAATATTCCACCATATTATGTAAGGTGAAATATTTCAAAAGTTAGAAGCACATGAGCTCCAAGTAAAATCATTACCTTCCAGTATATAATGTATCACAAAAAGATAACCTAATTAAAAAGGAGAAGAGGAAAAGAATGAAAGCATCTCATTGACTTATTTTTTCTAAGACAAATGGCAATCTAATGCTACTATAAACAATTTTGTTATGTTTTTTCAGACAACCAATGGGAGTTCATACATGACTTAGAAAGTTGAAGATAAGAAGTTCATAAAGACTGCATCCTATGTTGCAGATGTCCACAAATTACTCTTTTTTCACAAGTGCAATTTTGGATGAAATTTTCTTTGAGCAAAATAGATAAAAGATAGGATTATGAATACAATGTAATAAATTTGAAGTAAATTAGGTGACTAAAAATCAAGTTATCTTTCTAAAGGTAAGACTATACATTAATCTCCATGGCTACTTTTACAAGTTCCTAAAATTTTTGCTTGGTGGCCAATATATTGTGCCTTTCTTGACAATCTGTCAATAAGGGGAAAAAAAAAAAAGATGTTCATGACTACCCCAAGAAGAGACAAGGAATCAAACCACAACATAAAGATAAACTATCTACCTTCAAATAATCAAGCTTCTCTGCTACACCACTGTATGTACCAGGAAATTGTGTCTTGCTTGATTCATGTAGAGTAAAACCTCTAACATGCATTTCATATATAATTAAATCTCTTTGTGGATACTTCAATGGCAAATCTCCTTCCCAATCAAACTAGTAACAAAAACCAGATAAATGCTCAAATCAGTGTCGACAAAATATTAGCATGATTAAAAGTTTTCAGCCTATACAATAGCATTCATTTTATGGATTTTAATGAGTAATAAGAAATTAAGTGACAAGATTATGGGGGTCATAGGTATTCATGCAGTTTTCAAGCTTATGCATCTAATTAAATTATACGAAGTCAAAGATGAAAATAATGTGGTTAACTTTGAGCTAACCAAATTATAACACCATATTATACAATTCAATAAATTCAAAGTTGAGTTTTAGTATTGCCAATCATCTTTTGTGTACTCAAATTGGCAAAAGATGTTGAAACATGAGAAAGTACACTTCAAGTGTCATTTAGATAAAAAGTAAATTAATGGTAACAAACCACAGAGTATATCTAATTATAAAGCTATTCAAGTAATGCCAATAAAATTATTCAAAGATTTTTTTTAAATCCCGAAAATTGAAATTCGAACTCCAATTCTGATAAAATTAAAAAATTTAGTAAAAATAGTTGGAGTTGTAAATAGTAAATGTGTGGAAACAAAGTTGTTCGAAAACTTACATATAACCTAAGAATTTGAAATTTGTCAAAAGTAACTATATTTGAATTCTATGGAACTGGGTAAGAGATTAGAATTCTCAATTATTTGCGATAAACAACAACAAAATCGACGTTGACAATATGAATTCAAATCATGAGACTCCAAACACAATATAAAAGAATTGAGGAACCATTTACTGAAAAGAATAGTAAATTTTATTATTTAAGAAAAAGGAATAATAAAGTTCAAATGCTACATAATTGATAAGAAATAAATTGTTTGGCTCTCTTAATCCTTGATTCCATTTATTGTATTACTAACCAAATTTTACAAATTATTGCTCCTTCTAGAGTTCAACTTTCCTACTGAAACTATCACAAGATAAAACCCCACTAATTGTAGATGTTTGAGTATACATAGAAGGCACATTACATCTTAAGTACATGCTTTAACGATTTTCAAATAGGGAGATTCACTTTTCAATGTTGCAGACCAATACTGGTTCTACGTGTAATTTAAGAAAATTGTTATCATCACTTCTAAGTATCAATGAGAACCTAACCATTTGAAAAAGGGATCATATTTTCCCCAACCTATCTCACATTGAAAATTTTTAATTCATGGAATAAAAGAAAAGAAGTATATAACATAACCATTTGCAAAAGGGATCATACTATCCCTAACCTATCTCACCATAATATAACCATTTGTAAAAGGGATCATACTATCCCTAACCAATCTCACCACACTGAAAAATTTTAATTCATGGAATAGAAGAAAAGAAGTATATAACATAACCATTTGTAAAAGGGATCATACTTTACCTGAACTATCTCACCACACTGAAAAATTTTAATTCATGGAATAGAAGAAAAGAAGTATATAACAAGAAAAACTTGTTTCAAAACTTCGTGCAATAATAAGATGAAGTTTGGAAAATCAGCCCCAAAAGTAAGAAAATCAAGTCTCTCCAATTGGGAAAGTCAGAGAAAGCATAAATAAATGAAATGCAGTTAGCAGTGAATTGCACTTAGGTAGTGACCAACAATAACTAATTGAAAAGGGAAAAATTAAAGGAACATTAAAAAGCAACTTTCTATACTAATTACATTTTTTAGTTGTCACGAGATGAGCTATTAATTTAACAATAACTAGCTAAGCACTAGCCTATCCTCTTAAGATACTAATAGTTATTCTCCAACATAGATAATAGAACATCATTATGGATAGAGATGTCAAGAAAAGCAATAGTGTGTACCGCATCCTCAGATGTTGGTATCATGCAGGCCATTTGGGGCCAGCAAGTATCATCTTGCCCTAGAACACCAAATTCCGCTCGACTTATAACTGCCTAAGAACAAAAGGATAGGGGGAAAAAGTGTACATAGAACAAGAAATTAGCATATATTCAGTCAAAAAAAAAATTAGTACATAAACTTTTTCCATGCAGAAGCATGTGTTGTCCATGTGCTTGCATTATTTGGACAAGAGAATATGGAGTGAACTAACTTTTCCATAAGGATCCAACAGTATATGGGAAGAGTCGTAGTACTGCCCTTCTTCTGGACAAAACCTCCCATCAAACCTATAGCCATACAGCATATCCTTAAAATCTCCTTTCAGAAAAACATGCCAAACGTCTCCAGTCCTATTAGTCAATGGATCAAGGGATATCTCTTCAGTCACCTTTTTCTGTCTCAGTAAATGGGCAATCAGATTTCGAATGGGAAAATTATGTTAGTATCTGCCGACACAATTATAACCAAAATGAAAAAAAAAAGAAATTCAAAGGCATGTAAAAGCATGGTCATTGAAAACGCCTTTAACGGATGACTATAACCGTTGAGGAAAATAATCACAATTCAGAAGAGAAGCTTTTCAATAATAACAGACGTTAAACAAAAGAGACAAAAGATAAAAGAAATAGAGCAATTATGATCCGGTGAGGTTCTCAATAAGCCAAGGCATCTCACAGAATTCGGTACAAAATTATAAATGACCAAAATAACAAAATACAAACACACACTGGTTTTTGACTTGAACAGAGAGTTAGTTTAGCGAAGGCAGTTACAAAGATTGGGAGGGAAAAAAAGAAGTAACGAATAAAAATACGAGAATCAGCCAACCTCCGGCAATTCAGATAATGCAATCAAACAAAGCTTGGCAGAGACGGCATTAGCAGAACATATAGCGAAATTGACTCCACCATCACGGGCTGTGGCGCCCAAAGGAGCAGGATAACCTTGGGACACTACATATCTTCGCGATTTGGATTTCTCCAACACGACGGCAGCCCCAGTCTCCGCCGTGTCTCCTGCGCCGCCTCTGTCATTGACGACGAAAACCGACGGTGACGAAGCGTATCTTCGGCTGGGTTTAGTCTTCAAGTCGAGGAACTGGCGGAAATGGGAGTGCTTAGAAAGACTATCACCAAGCGCGGAGAAGGATAAAAAGCGGGAAGGGTAATGTACTCGCAACAACTCCATCTTGAAGAGTCGAGTGATAGGGATACTTCTTGTATTTATTAGTATAAACAGATGTCATGAAGGCTGGGTCCAGGTGACACATATGACGTACTTATCATAAAACAGTAATTGACCCCGCCAGCGCATAAAAGGTCAGGGATAAATTTCGTAATGTCATCTGTCCCAACTCATCCAAACACTAAATTTGATATTTTGGTACAAAAAATCACTTTCAAAAAGACATCAAATTTTAACATCAAAATAGTTTAATTAATAATAACACACTAAATTACACCAAAAATATAAAAAGATAATTTTGCCTATTATCTTTTTTATATATTCTTTTTATATCCTTCTCACAATTTAATTTATTTACATAATTTATTAAATAATTAATTTTAAAATATATATTACTTTACAGAAAATATATCATTATAAAAATCTCATTAAGACATTTAAATTGACACTAATATTGAATATAATATTAAAATCATTTTTAATATTTATTTATAATTCTTATTTATAAGTGTTATAAATCGATTAATAAAATATGTTATGAATAAAAATAAATTTAAAATAAAAGATACATAAATTTAAACCACAACATTAATTTTAAAAATTAAAATTCAACGAAAATATTTGAAATTATAATCATATTAAAATAAATTACAATTCTAATCAAACTCGAGATTACAATCAAACTAAAATTACAACAATTAAATTAAAATTAAAACTAAAGTACTTGATAATATTAATTTAACATAAATAATTAATAGTTTGGAAGGTCATCCTCATTTCCTCCAAAGTCAAAATATTGTTAAAGCCACTAGATGAGCCAACTCCTCCTTGAAGTTCTCCTCCTTGAGGTTGTCCTTTTTAAGCTTTTTTTGCATAAATTTTCATTTGTTCGTTTCTGAAAGCCTCACGCATCACTGGATCTTTGATGGAATCCAAATTTTTGCATAAAATTTTATTATCTCCCCGGCTTTGTTGTAGCTATAATTTTTTAACCTCATTTTGAGTTCGTAACAACTAAAGTTCATAATTTTTTTCGAGAAGAGATTGACTTTCATGAAACATTCCTTTTATTTCTCTGTTCATGGACATAAAAAGTTTTTTCATTTCCTCATTTTGTTCCCTTTTCATTTTTTCTTTCTTCCTCCCAATAGGACAATCAGCTTCATCATTTCTTTCAATAAATAGATCTTCAACTTCAAAATCATTATTTAAATCAATACAAAATGAGGATGATCCTATTGACTTATCTGATTTTTGGGATTCAGACCGTGACATTTCATTACACTTAGATCGTTTTCGATAACCCAACGTTTTCTCTTTGCTAGTATCCGCATATTTCTCCATATTTTTAGGATTGGCCACCTATGATCAAATTTGAAACCTTTTTGAAATTTTGGATCTTGAATAAGTAAATCTTTTGCTTTCTTGAACTGTAAGACAATAATGTAACTTAAGTTAGATTTTAGGGTATAAGTCAAACATATTTCAATTCATACAAAGAAAAAAATAAATAAAGCACTTGCAATATCTTGCTCAAAAGCACCACTTGGATTCAAGTTTTCAATTTATCGAACACATCCTCTGAATTTTCCAATAGATGTCATTATAGTTTGCCATAGAGCTTGTAAAGATCTCCAAGGTCGAACAGTGGTAATGGTACTCAGTTGTGATACGAGACCAAAATTGAGCCATAGGTTTATCTCTACCAGGTTGGATCTTTCGAAACATTAAGATATACATGACATAGGACACGTTCTTCTTTAACTGAATATGATGCAGTTTGAGAGGTATTTGATGAAGGTTTTACACCAAAATTTGAGCTTGTCATTTTTCGGATAGGTTTGAAAGAGTGTTATGGTTTAGGATTTCAAAGAGTGTTATAACAAATGAGGGATTTAGTTTAGTAGAACAATTATTTATAGAGATGTTGTAAAAAAGATAAAAATACTAATGAACACTTAAGATGAATGTAATCTAATCCAACGGCTGGGAAGAGATAAGGTTAGATTTTTTACAGAGATTCCTTATCTTGTCTTGGATATTGTATGGATAGGATACGAATATTAATTAACTGTTGAGATGAATGCAATCTAATCTAACAGTTGGGAAAAGATAGAGTTAGATTTGTTGCAGAGATTCCTTATCTTGTCTTGGATATTGTGTGGATAGGATACGAATACTAATTAACGGTTGAGATGAATGCAATCTAATCCAACGACTGGGAAAAGATAGAGTTAGATGAATGCAATCTAATCCAATGACTGGGAAAAGATAGAGTTAGATTTGTTGCAGAGACCCCTTATCTTGTCTTGGATATTGTGTGGATAGGATACGAATACTCATTAGCGGTTGAGATGAATGCAATCTAATCAAACGGCTGTGAAGAGATAGATTTTTTTAGAGATTCCTAATCTTGCCTTGAGTTATTTATTATATTAGAAGTTAAATGTGCAATAAAAATATTATATTTATGTGTGTTATTAATTTTTTGTTGCAATAATATTAATTATATTTGTTAAATAATATTAATTTAATATAAAGTATATATTAATTAATTAAGAATAATGATTTTATTTTAACTTTTATAAATAAATAAATAAAAATTATTGTATAAATATAAATTAATTTAGTTAATAACTAAATAATTGTGGTATATTCTTTAAAAAAATTGGTATAAAAATTTGGTGTAGAATGGTTGGAGTAACACCAAATTTGGTGTAAAAAAATTTGGTGTGTTAAATTTTGGTCCAATGGTTGGAGTGGCCTTACTTCAATGGTTGGAGTGGCCTTACTTCATATAGCCACTGTCCCAAATTTATGGAATTAATGAATAATGGAGACCAATAATCAATAGTGAAATTACACATTTATTCTTTCTTGGCCTTTTGATTAGAAGTTGAAAAAGGAAATTCATTTATTTTTTTTTCCCAAAATGAGTAAAATTTAGATATAGTGCTTCTGTATAGTTTTTCATCTCATGTAAAAGATTTTGTATAAATAGTGTGAACTCATATGGTTTTTGTATTGTAACTACATAGATAGTTTGTAATGAAATGATAATATAAAACATATTTTGTTAATGAAATGAGATATGTTAACTTTTTAAATACTTATTTTCTTTATGATGCCAATGAAGTCAATATAATTGCTCTAACATGTCATTCTTATAGGGTATGTACTTGAATGCTCTCTAGATATTCAGGTATATGCTTTATGATAGTGGAGTGTTACAATTTTTGGTATCAGAGCATAGTTTGATATCCTTAGGGATATATAAGAGTATTTAGACATGATATATTGTGAAAAACTCGTTAGTGATCACAAATATTGTTTGTTATAAGTCATCCACTATAGGAGATAAAGTAGCAGAGTTAGCTGACCTTGAGTCCATAGGATCCAATAGAGAGTCTCCAGTACCTCAGTCTGAACAGAGGCCACCAAGAATTCCTGAGAAAAGGGAAAGGAGGTATTATAAGCTTAGAAAGCAGGGGGTTGTAGACTTCTATGGAAGTATAGACCTTACGAAGGTAGAAGGTTGGTTGGAAAGAACGGAGCAGGTATTTGATCAGATGGACTGTGAGTCCAATGAAAGGTTCACCTACGCAGTCTCGCTACTACAAGGTCCAGCTTATCAGTGGTGGAAGACTATTCCTGACAGTTCTACCAGACCTTATAAACTGAAGTAGGAAGATTTTGTGAAAGTTTTCAAGGAAAACTATATGCCTAAGATTTACCTGGATAGGAAGATGAAAGAGTTTCTAGATCTGAAACAAAGGAATCTTACTGTAGCTAAGTATGAGGTAAAGTTTAATGAGTTAATAGGATATGCTACTGCATTGATTCCAACTGAGAAGGATAAGTGTAGGCGATTTGAGGATGGATTGAATATTGAGATCAAAACGAGGTTGGCCATTACTAATCTGAGTAGCTTTACTGAGCTGAGAGCTACATTGATTCGAATTGGGTAGTTATTGAGAGCTAGGAAAGAATATAGAATGAAGAGGCAGGGTGAGATCCAAGTTGATTCAAGCAAAAGATTTAGAAAACGCTAGAGTAGATCATTCCGATCACATATTAGATTAAGACAATCGGGATTTAGACCGAGAGGTGGATTTGTTCAGTCTGGTATTGGCAGAGGTCAAGTATCTAGTGGGTAAGCAAAACAGATACCTAGTTGTGAACACTGTAGAAAGAAACATGGTGGGGAATGTTGGAAGATATCGAGAGCTTGACTGCATTGTAGCTCTTTTAAGCATCAGATTAGAGATTGTCTCGCGACTTTGGGAGCACAGTCTAGAGTGAGAGGGGGATTAGTGGCTGAGACTACTTTCCAGTAAAGTAGAGTTAGTAGAGCATGACAGAGAGGTAAAGGTGAGGTAGAACTAGTTCAGCAGGTCCTAGTGTTAGGACTGAGGTGAGGAGTAACCATCCGCAGTCTCAGGCCAAGATCTTGGCCATCACCAGACAGGAGATATAGGACTCCCTAGATGTTGTTGTAGGTGTGTTAAATGTCTTTCAATTTGAGGCATTTACATTATTTGATCCAGGATATACACATTCATTCATTGCACCACATCTGGCATGTAAACTACATTGTGTGAGAGAGGTGATAAAATATGGCCTAGAAGTGAGTACTCTTGTAGGAAGTACTATAGTGAGTGGAGAAGTCTATAAAGGGTGTATCATTTAGATTGATCAGGTGGAGTTGAAAGCCTCCTTGATAGTGTTGCAGTTGAAGGAGATAGATCTTATATTGGGTATGGACTGGCTTACTACTTATAGGGCGGTAATGAATTGTTATACTAGGGAAGTGACTATTGAATCCCCTAATCAACTGTTGGGTCTGTGTTTTGCGTACCGGGGCGAACTCAAGCCCATCTAATGGGGTGAGTGAGGCCCCGCATACCTCAAGTTTGCACCCGACCACAACCTTCAAAGGTATTGTCCTCTCTGGGAATCAAACTCGCGACCCCTCAAGGTTTTTTAATGTTGGGTCCGTGTTTTGTGTACCGAGGCGAACTCAAGCCCATCCAACGGGGCAAGTCAGGCCCTGCATACATCAAGTTTGCACGCGACCACAACCTTAATCAGTATTGTCTTCTTTGGTCACGATTCGAACTCGTGACCTCAAGGTTTTGTTGCATTTACATGCACGCCTCTTACCATTGAGCCTAAAAGGTGCCTTTTAATGTTGGGTCCGTGTTTTGCGTACCGGGGCGAACTCAAGCCCATCCAACGGGGCGAGTGAGGCCCCGCATACCTCAAGTTTGCATGCGACCACAACCTTAATCAGTATTGTCCTCTTTGGTCA
>JAOQMR010000211.1:11597525-11611321 GCA_027563865.1 Erythroxylum pelleterianum
TTAAATGATCTGACTCCAGAGCAAATTGAAGAAGAAGTGCTTCAAATAGACGAAGCATGTGAATTAAAGAGGAAGGCAACTGCGATGTGCATTTATCAAGATCCAGGAACAAGTTGTAGCAGATCAGCAACAAATGATCAAGTGGGAGGTATGCTAATAGAAGGACAGACTAATCCAATACGGGTTGCAGATATGGAATGCTTGATTGAGCCCATTGTGAAGGTGATTCTACACCAACGACCATTGTGGCTCATCACTTCAGTAGAAGAGATTCTACCCTGCCTTGGAAGACCACTTCCACGACTACCAGCCCCTGATGATCTCGACCTTCCTGACCCAGACCTACCTGTTCAACCTCCTCTCCCCTAAATTGTTGAAAATATTGTTCCAACTTCAGACACTTATACTACAACAGTTGCTCTTGTTGAAGAACAACCCAGAGAAGAAGGAGTACCGCCTGAAGCTGAGGAAAGAAGAAATAGCAAACAGGGGGAGCTAATGAAGAAGAAGAAAAGAGAACATATTGCAGACAATGAGAATTTCTGTTATCTTTGTATTATTTGGCTATTTTGTAAAGCTTTTCATGTTTCTAATGAAGGCATTTGTTATCATCAAAAAGGGGGAGATTGTTAAGTCAAAATGACTTTACGATTAATGATTTTGATGACAAACAAAATGCAGACGAATGAAAAGCAGACAGATCAAACGAAATAAATTCTAGTAAAAGCAGACGGAAGCTAAGTAGAAAAAGCAGACGGAAGCTAAGTAGAAAAAGCAGACGGAAGCTAAGTAGAAAAAACAGACGGAAGCTATCAAGAAAGCAAACGCTAGAAAGCAGACGCAATAAAGCAGACGCAAGAAAGCAGACGGAAGTAGTAGTCTGAGTTAGTTACAGAACTCAACTGGATAACCATTTCTTTAAAGAATCAAGAAGCAGTTATCAAGAAGCAGTTAAGATGAAGGCTATAAATAAGAGCCAGAGTTGAAGAGATAGATATAGATGAGCAAGTAATTGAAATTATATCAAGAGGGTACAAGCTATTCCGAGAAATCTCTGTGCAGAAAAAGCTATTACTATAACAAGTTCGAAACATTTTTCAGTGTGAAAGTGATACAGATAGCCTGAAGAGGCTAAGTGTAAAAGAATACTCAGTGTATAGAGACCTGAAGAGGCTCAGTGAAAGAATACTTGTAAAAGTTTCGAGAAGATAGTGAAATCTCATAAAATCATCTGAGGATTGGACGTAGCCTACGGTTTGGAGTGAAACAGTATAAAATCCACTACGTCAAACTGTCTCTCTATCTTATTCGAATATTCAATATTTCGTATTACGAAAGTCATAAAGAATTTTTTTTAAAAACAAGATTTACATTAGATCTTTTTAACGAACAAAGTTGTGTTTTTAAACGAGGTTAAAGAAAAAGTTTACCACAATTCAACCCCCTTCTTGTGTATCTTGATATTGTTATTAAACATTGTATTAACGTGTGATTCACTTCATACAGTCTGTTATGGAAACTAAGTTGAACTTCAGTACAACGTTTCATCCTCAGATAGATGGACAAAGTGAGAGGACAATCAAGACTATTGAGGATATGCTCAGAGCTTGTGTATTGGAGTTTAGATGAGCTTGGGATCAATATATGGCATTAATAGAGTTTGCCTATAATAATCATTATCATAGTAGTATCAGAATGGCACCGTATGAGGAACTGTGTGGTAAAAAATGTCGGTCGCCATTGTATTGGGATGAAGAGGTCTTGAGAATGGTGGAAGGCCCAAAGTTGATATAGGACATAGTGGATAAGGTAAAGTTGATCCGAAGCTGAATCAAAGCGGCCCAAGATAGGTAGAAGAGTTAAGTGGATCAACACTGGTGTGATATGGAGTACAGTGTAGGAGACAAAGTATTCCTAAAAGTGTCACCCTGGAGAGGAGTTTTGAGATTCGGTAAAAAGGGCAAGTTGAGCCCTAGGTACATTGGTCTTTATGAGATCATTGAGAGAATAGGACCTTTGGCCTATAAGTTGGCTTTACCGAATGAGATGTCTCAATTGCATAATGTGTTTCATATGAGTATGCTCTGAAGATACCTATCGGATCTGGCACATGTGATACCGGCCCAGGAGATTGAGGTTGCTAGTAACTTAAGCTATATTGAGCAGCCGATCAAGATTGTGGATCACGGATCAATCAGTTGAGGAACAGGGTCATTCCATTGGTAAAAGTCCTTTGGAGGAACCACTCGACTGAAGAAGCAACATAGGAGACAGAGGAGCATATGAGGAGACAATATCCCCACCTGTTCGAGCAAACAGGTAAGAATTTCGAGGATGAAATTTCTTTAAGGAGGGGAGAGTTGTAACATCCCATTACTTGTGGGAAGGTTAGAATGGTAAATGTGAGTGATTAATGAGAGTTAGAGATGCACTCCTATGTTCATGCATAATATGTCATACACATATATATGAATAGTGAAGTTATCTGCACATGAAAATAATTGTACATGCATTCATGAATAATTACGGGTATAATTGGATTGATTTGTGAATTTTGAGAATTATGAATGTTTTTACATTGGAAATTTTACAGGTTAGTGGAATTGTGATATTTTTAATTTTGATAAATTTAGGAAATTTTGGGATTTTTATGGATAATAGAAAAAAGGGGGAATTAAAAGAATATTGGAAATAATTGGTTTGTAAAGATGGGAGTAAATGAGTTTAGTTCAAAAGGAACTTAGTTCGAGCTTAGACCATAGGAAAGTGACAAGTGTCACTTAGGCTTTTGTACTTTTGCTAGAAGTAGGTTACTGTTCTTTGAGAGTTGACATGTTAAGTCTTGTCCAAGTTCCTTCTTCATTATCATCTTCTCCAAATTTTCTTCCCATACACAGAGTTTTCCAACAAGCACTTTCTAAGAGATTTCTATGTTTTTCCTTTCCTACACCAAACCTACTTTGCCATTTGCGTTCTCTACACTAAGAAAAACCAGAAGCTGGTCATTGTACTCAGTGAAGTATGTAAATCGTGTGGAGTTTAGGGCTTGAAGATTTTGGAGTTTTCAACAGGTAAGTGGTGAATAAATCCTTTAGAGTTGGGGATTTATGAAACAACTTTGATAAGTTACTATCATCTGCATGGGAAAATGGCATTTATGTGTTTGTTCATACATACTGTTTTCTTAGGGATGAAAATTTTGGTTATAGAGTTAATTTGGTGTTTTGAACGATTATGGGCGATTGGGTGTTGTAAAATATTGAAAGGTGGAAAATCTAGAAAATGTTCACCGAGTATGCTTCAGTCTTTTAGCCACGACGTTTTCTCTAGTTATCCAAACAAGATGATTCTTAATTTGAATTAAACTAGAGATATATGACATTTCATATGCAGACATCAAATCTCAATTCTATCTCTAAGAATCTCAAAAATTGTCATGAATTTGAGAAGTTGGTGCAGGACGTTGAGAAATGATTGTAAAATTCATGTTCTGACTTCGGGAGAAAATCTGGATTAATCTAGGTAGATTTTGGAAAAGTTACCTTCTTGAGAGTTGTAGATCTTTCTTTTATCTTTCCAATGGTATATAGTATGAAAATTTTGGACATCAAAGCTGAAAGTTATGATCTTTATAAGTGGAGACATTCTGGAGATAAAAGTAAGACGATAGAAGTAAGATGATAAAAGTAAGACGATAGAAGTAAGACGATAGAAGTAAGATGATGAAAATAAGACGATAGAAGTAAGAAGATAGAAGTAAGACGATATAAGTAAGAAGATAGAAGTAAGACAATAGAAGTAAGAAGATAGAAGTAAGACAATAAAAGTAAGAAGATAGAAGTAAGACGATAAAAAAGTAAGATGATTGAGGACAAAAACAGGTTAGAGTCTTTTGGTCATAACTTCTTCTCTAGACATCAAAATGACTTGATTCTTAAACTATTGGATTCGTAAGACATTTATCTACATCCCACTAAGAATCATAGCTATCTGAAATGAATGGAGAAAGATTGAGTGAAAAGAGTGGGACGAGTACAGTGAGTGTGCTCTTAAGTAATATGAACTGGTGTTATTCCCCTGAACATACTTCGATATTTTGATGATTTATGGAGCTCTACTGATCCAAATGAGATGATTGTTGTTTTTTAGTAAACTAGAGACATGAGGCTACAAATGGTATGAAGAAATTGGAATCTAATTCAGTCTCTAAGATGTTTAAATTATAGATGGAAGTTGTACATAGTATACTATTTGGACAAGAGTAGTCCAAGAATATTTGGAGTATATCTTTTGACTCATTGAACCAAATTGAGTGATTTTGGTATCAATGGAAAGATAAGAGATGTAGGAATACTTATCTAGAATAAAGTTTGACCTAATTATCTCATTTTCACCTTCTGATTGAAGGTGACCAGTAGACCCAAAAGGGGTGTTTTGGAAAATCTGAAAGTGAGCCAGTGAATAATGAATTGTGATTTCAATGGTTCTAGTGAGGCATAAACCTAAGTATAAATTCTACTTAGATGAGTTTTGATATGAGATCAATTTTTTGATGGAAATTACCCAGGATTATCATGAACATGCATTGTACATAATTTATTTCATGCATGTGCATTATCAAATACTTATGATTGTGCAAATTGTGATATCGTGCATATTGATTGTTATAGAGGAGCATTTGGAACGTCAACCTCTAGACATTGCCAGATCTTCCAGGCAGTAGCTTCAGGAGCAACTTGTGAGTAACCTAGATGGTCTCACTTAATTACTCTTTTTCCTAATCCATGTCATGAATGATAAATGAATATGCTCGATTGTGGATTCCGGACAGGAGGTCCGATGAGTGTGTAATGGGGATGGAATTATTCAAGTGTTGCTTGAATGTGAATGTGAAGACCTAAGTGCGTTATAATGTGATTGATTATGGTACGTGCATTCCATTCATGAATGCATAATCAGATAATGGCAGTTATGACCAGAGTAGCAACCGATTAGAGCTTAAAGCTCAACGAGTGAAACTGAGCCTCGAGCTCAAAAGTAATTCAGAGCCTTAGGCTCAACGTTTAATGAGCCCTATATGGGACAGTTCAGGCACTCAATCACAACAATGTAATAATTGGAAAAGTGTCTCATGAGCATTTCATATGCATCTTGTTACATATGTTTGACTGAGTGAATTACAAAATTGCTTATGGTTAAGAGAAAATGTGTTACTCACTTAAATGCAAAGTTGTGCCATAACTGTTATATAAATTGATGTGTTTCATGAATTGACTGAACCATCGATGATGGTTACCTCATTGAGTTTGCAAAACTCACCAAAATTGCATCATTGTCTTTTTAGGACCAAGAGACGACTCTAGCTATTGAAGAGGCTCTACCAGCCGTGTAAATTGTGATTGGTAAGAGAAGTCATGGCTCAAAGGTTTGTCAGTTGGGATTTTTTGACAAATTAGTCAGACTGTACATACTTTCCTCATTCATATAGTACTATTGTATTAGGTTTTTGATTATGTACATATGGTAAATGTTGAAAGACAATGTAGACTTTCGGTTTTGTGAAATGAAATGAGGAGAAAGTTGGTTTAAAAAAAAGTAATATTGTGGTTTTTCTATTGATGCTTTATGAGTGAATAATGATATGATGCCATATGAAGTAAATGCAGTAATCGATCATAGCTCGCTCTTATCATAGGATATGTACCGAAATGACCTCCGGGCATCCCGGTGTGTATCCTGTGGTAAAGGGGCGCTACAAGGTGCATCCTGATCCTCGCGAGCTTTCAAAGCATAAGCTCGAGTCGTAGCAAAAGGTACAGCAGGTCGATCAACAATTTTTGAAAGAGTACTCAGATTAGGCCTAATCTGACTAGATCCTCCACGTCCTCTACCACGTCCTCTATTCCCTGCAGGTGCATGAGAAACCTCTTTACTAGCTTATGATGTCTGAGACTGTTTCATAGGACAATTTGCTATCAAATGATCAGTGTTACCATATCAAAAAAATGCACCCGTAGTCCTCCTACAAGTATCCCAATAATGTTTGGAGCTATGAGGGCACCTCATAGCACCAAAACCTCATCCCATAGAGGAACCCCTACTAGAATTAATCGATGATGGAAAGTCTTGTCACCTTCCTCTAGCTACAAATCTTTGAGTGAATTCTTGTGCAATGGAAACACCTTTACGACTTCTTTTACCTGAGGACTGAACTACTATAGCAAAACCTCTTTGCTAAACTTTTTCTCTCTCAACCATCTCTCGCTTCTCTATTTTAATAGCAACTTGTACCAGCTGATGATAACTCACTTGCTGCAAAAGAGTGAATGTCGCAAAATGCTCTTGGATTGAATCGTTCCAACCATCCTCAAATTGATGACACCGAAAATCCTCAATAAGTACAGGTTTAGGTGCATATTTGCTAAGTAGATTGAATTCTCTGTCTTACTCAGCAACATACATATTTCTTTGCTTCAAATTCAAGAACTGTTTCAACCTCTCCTTTCTATAAACTTTTGTAACATATTTAGCTTTAAACTACTAGGAAAAGAAATCCTAAAGCAGAGGATCTGGCAGTTGAGGATACCTTAGAACAAATTTCCACCATTCATAGGTCACTCCTTGAAGGAGACAGCACAATGCACCATCTGTTCTGGTAGGCAGCTAACTTCATCCAACACCCTTTTCACCTTTTCCAACCAAAATTCAGCCTTTTCATATTCCTTCAGAAATGTTCCAGTGAATTCTTTAGCTTCATACTTTCGCAACTGATCAATCGGAGCCTCAGGCATAGTCATTCGATGTAGTAAAGTCATCATGTCTTGTGACAACTTAAATAAAGCTTCCTCCTGAGTTAGAGGTGGTGCTTCAACTTCATCTCGATTTACCCCAAAGGGTCTAGATATAGACGGACGAGATCGCGTAGGATTATTACCTCAACAACTTCATCAACAGCCTCATGAGATCTTTCTATACTTAAATCTAAAACCAAAATGTGGGACAAACCGCATTAGGCCAAACACAACTCTTATGTTCAAGTACAAGCAATATTTAAGCGTTGGTTAAACCAGAATCGCCTAAACCATGCTCTGATACCAAACATTATAACACCCTAATACCCACCTAAGAGGATATAAGGATGCCACACAAATCAAACCTAGAACATACCAAGATATTCCAGCAAATCCTAAAAATAAGGCAACATACTTCACAATTCATTCGAATATTGAGTTGTAAACAAAACATAATTTACACATTGTATTTATCAAATACATGCCTTAAATTCAAATATATCCTATATTATAGTTATTACAAACCATTTACATAAAATATAAATATGTCTCATAATTTAAAATACAACTCAAAAACTTATACAAAACATCTTCTAAAATATAACACATCCTTCTTTGACCACTGCAGTTGTCACAGCCTTAATCCTTTTTATCGAGACCTACATGGAGGAAAAACCACTATGCTAAGCATATAGCTTAGTGGGGAATAACTAAACATGATACAAGATGGTGACTGCTTCTAATAGTCGTCTAGCATTTATAAGCAAATGAATCATAGCTTATCACAAGCAATCTTTAATTATTCAAATTAGAGAGTAATCAGACTATTAATTGCATCAAAACAGAACATAAATGCATTAGAACATAATATACTTACATCAGAACAGAATATAAAAGTACTAGAATAGGACATGATTGTTTCAAAGTACAATTAATATCAAAACACATACAGAATTGCCTACTAATCCTTTTTACAGAAGTGGGTAACGAGAACAAAATAGAAGATACCTATGATTAGTATCTACAGAAACAAAAGAGACTTAAGTCTCTAAAATAAAACACACTGTAGTGTCTAAAATAGAAGACACCGTAATGTCTAAGTACAAAAGCAACTACAGACCCTTCTAGGCATGCCTATTTACCCACACCTAAAACTTTGGCAGGTTTAAAGTAACACATATCACATTTCATAATCACATGTCAGAGAAATAATGCATAACGTAGGAATTTATTTTCTTATACTCAAATTGAATACATTCTTTCACACCCGAACAAACTTAATATGCCTTATGAATTTAAGCATTTGTAATAATGCATCAATAATAGCATTTAGTAATTACAAATCATATATGTTCATACAAATTCTCAATTCTCAAACATTCATAGCTAATTCACATTACTTAAATCCTTTGGCTCACATTTGTGTTCATAAGAACACCTTCATCCCTTGAACAATTCAAATATTCTAAAATTGGATACATTGATGTCAAACATTACATTCCTTATCACCTCAATTAACATTCCAAAACTTATTCACCCTTTAACCAATTAATCCAACATCAAACTAGGTTCATTTTAAACCTTAATCAAGTTCAAATACACCGTTGTAAAGTTTCTTAACCTTATATGGTTCAACGATTACACAAAACCAAACTTTTCTCATTTCAAAGCATTTTGCATGACTGTAGGAAGGAGCTAATGTGGCTCCCATGATCATGAGATGAGTGAACCAAAGGTTCATCATCCAATTGCCTTCAATTTGTTTCTAGATTTTAATACCTTCATACTCAATTCAATACACCTTCATCATAGTCCATTAATTACACGTCAAATATACCATAATTATACTTCAATTCCTCATCAAATTAACATACAATTCCAATTCAAAATCATTCATTTGACAGCTCACAAACCATTGTCTTTCATGCTACAAAAATCAAAATAGAATCTATCATACAAACATCATTTTCCAGAACTCATTTTATCATAAACACAACAATATTCTATCCTAATTCAGACATTATATAATTTGTATTACCATAAGCCATCAAGTTTAGAATTCCACTTACATTGTTAACTTAAACTCCTTCAGTGAACAAGCCAATATAGCCTTTCATGCAACAAGCATAATTCCAAGATCAGTGTGGAAGTAGGATGATCTTAACACCAAGAAGACAACAACATAGAAGATAACATGATGTAGCTTTCTTGATGCAGTAATTGGATGTGGTAATTCAGAAAAACTCCAGCAAAACACAAGGTTGTAAGATAGGGACAAACTTTCAGTGGTGAGAGGAATGGTGTAGAAAGAAGGCAGCAGAAATAACTAGAATGAAGGATGATTATGCAATTTCCTAAACCCTTAGATGCAAGGTGTCCTTGTTTTAAAAAGGACATATGTCATACTTAGAAGTGAGCTACTTGTCCTCTTATCATGATGTCAAATGTCATTCAACTTTACTGCCATTTGTCACTTAATCTCCTATGTCAAATGTCACTCATTTACCTATGCCAAATGTCACTCAATTTATAGGCTTAGCTATCCACACTTTTCTTGTATCAACTTGTCTTACCACTTGACATTTTTCCTAATCCAAATGTACATTTTAATTCATCAATTTTTTAATTGCAATAATAAATTCCAAGTTACTAATTATAATCCATCAAACCAAAATTCAAGACTAAAGCAATATACAATCAAATCATAATCATCAACTCCTATTACATATATTTTCATGGACATTTAATGTTTCTACTAGGGTATATACCCCAGAACTAGTTTTCACTATAAAAGGATATCACTTAAGGCTACATAGAGGAGAAGCATTTTTATTCGTAATAAACACGAGAAAAGAGGCAACTCTGAATAGATGAAGAAGAAAACATGAAGATTTCGATAGAGGAGTAAATAACACCGGGCGCAATTAGCTTATTGAAAGAACAAAATGAGCCAAATGACAACACTTACTTTTTATTATAAATTTACTCAAACTTGTGTGCCCTCGTGTTTTTAATTAAAAAATTATACAAGAAAAGGTATTTGTCTTGAACCTTTTAACTTTTGAATTTTGACGAGCAAGTTTGATTGTTCATCTTTCTTTGAGTTATTAATTGTTGCATAATTTCCTTAAATTTTAGTTCATAATTTGTTTTAAGTAATATATCAAAATTGAAAACAAAAAGTATCTATAGAAAGATCTTGTTAGATGAGTAAGTTGTTATCATGTTAGAAGCTAGCAAACACGGTATTAGCGGGACTATCGAATGTCTTAAACAGATTTAATTTCTTCTTTATTATGATGATTAGAAAAGGAAACCTGAGATGAATCAAAATAAAATATCTCTCCCTTGGCCGTTTTATTTTCGATCCTTTTCTATTTTGTCATAAGAGAATCTTGTTGCTATATTAAAATTAATTTGTCGGACTAGGAGGAAACAATAAAAGAGAAATTACAAACTCCGAGTTTTATTATTCTACATATACATAGTGTCTCCTTTCTGCCCTCGCAATGGATCTCTGCCAGACTCAACTCTCATTCCATTACCCTTTCCTTTTCCCTTTCTCCGCCTCGCCCATGGAGTGAAAAAGGTCAAAAATATTTTCCGTTTCCGTCTCCATCTTCTGGGTCCTGGAGAGGGTTTTGTGATAATATCCGTAGCTTAGTTTCTTCTTTCTTTCTTTTGGTCTAATGGGTGCAGACAATGCATCCCATTCAACCTCTCTGCATGACAATGGAGACACTAGAAGCGAGACCCAGGTGGTATTGAATGTTTATGATCTCACCCCTATTAACAATTACACCTATTGGTTTGGTTTTGGGATTTTCCATTCTGGCATTGAAGGTTTGTGCGGCTTTCTATAGATTGTTTACTTCTCTTTCTAGTTTCTACGCGGGTTCGTTGGTTTCGCTGCGGCTTTTCTTTCATCCGTCTAGTTTCTGGTTTCTTGTTGCCCTTATATATCTATATATATATATATTGAATTTGAGAGAAACTGTGGCATGGTTCGAGCTTTTATGATTGCTGTCTCTTGGTTTTTGTTGGGTTCTTTCTAGCTGCCCGATGTAAAGACTATGGATTCCTTAATCACACTCTTTTTTTTTTTTGAAACTTTTCCTTAATCACACTCTTGAACACCTGCGTCAGACTAAAATTATCAACTTAACAAATAGAGATATGGAATGCTGTCTTCGAAAGACGGGGGATATATTATTCTTGGGTCAGCAATGCTTATTAGAAAGATATGTTGTATTCTAGTATGGAAAGGGAATACTGTATGCCCGTAGTGAGAAGGCCCGGTGACAGACACCCATGTCATGTGGATATGTCTGTGTAATTTAATGGATATATCAAGGTCAATGCTTTTTCTGGAAGTTCCTTGTGAAAATAGATAAAGCATCACACCTTATGCAAATTTGAACTGGTGCTTGAAGTGTTTCTTTGTTTAGTTGCTATTTCCTTCTTTGTTTATGCTATTCCTTTGCATCTTTAATTTTAATCAAATAAAACAAGAAAATGTTTGATTCCTGTACTAAAATTGTTGGGCCCGAAAGTCGTAATGGATATATAGATTAGAGAATGTACTGTTGTCATTTTTTCTTACGTCTGATGGAAACTGCCTCATATCTTTGTATTTTAGTGTGCTTGATTCATACACTATTTAATATAATGTTCTATGCACCATTCATTGGTTTCTTGCATGACGCTGATTGGACATTAGAGTGGGTTGGAATGGGAGCTGTACTTTTGTGCATGATTTCTAATTCTGGTTGTAAGCAATGGTAAATGATTTGTTCTGCACGCAGGAAATGGCATGGAGGAATATGTTCATTTCTAAACTTTTTGAGGTTAACTTAGCTGTCTACAGCACTTCTTGTCCTACTTTTGGATTAACATTTTCATAGGCTCCAGATCATAATTGATAGGATATGAACTTCTTTGAGATAATAGCATTAAATGTATCCAGGTGGACTACGGATTAGAGTACATAGCTGAGTTGATTTATGTTGGTAGTTTCACCAATCAATTTTTTTTTCTTTTGAGATGATTATGTTGTGCAAGTTGCAGTCCATCCATGTAGATTGATAAATCAGATTTTCTATCTCGCAAGACCTTTTCTGTGTGTCAAATTAACCTTCAGCGTCATAATGATTGTGAACAGTCCATGGTAAAGAGTATGGATTTGGAGCACATGATTTCCCAGTTAGTGGAGTTTTTGAAGTTGAACCAAAGAGCTGCCCGGGTTTTATCTATAGATGCTCCATCCCATTGGGCCAAATAAATGTGCCTCCATCTGAATTTCGAGCATTCATAGAGAATGTGGCATCTGAGTATCATGGAGACACATATCACCTAATCTCTAAGAATTGCAACCATTTTACAGACGATATTTCATGGAGATTGGCAAACAGGCGAATACCAGGGTGGGTAAATCGGCTTGCTCGGTTAGGTATGAAGACATCCAATCTTTTGAGTGTCATTTTACTCGTAGTTTGACAGAATTTTGGTCAACAATTGTTGGAGGCAAAGCCACTGAAGCTGAGTTAATTGCTGTAGTTAACCTTTTATATGTGAGCATTTCGTTCATCTGGCCGTTTGGGTCCAAGGACTGAGCCTTTTGTTTGTTATTATCGTATTTCTAAATGATGGCCACAATTGTATTCCATAGTCTTATTTCGCTGGGAGTGTTGCCATGCTAGCCACAAATCACCTCCCACATTCAGAACAAAATTAAATAAAAGAGGAAAGTTTGCCTTTCCATGAATACTGACTTTTATCATACTATGTGATGCTTGTTACATTGATGTAAGAAATTTGACAATTATTTGTTTGATACAAAATTTCAGGTGCTCTCTGCAGTTGTCTGCTTCCTGAAAGCCTTCAAGTCACAAGTGTTAAACAGTTGCCCGAATACCACGAGTCCATTGGTCTGTTACATTTCTTGAAACTCATCATAATTTACTTAAGAACTGCGCTGTTAATGTTTCAAAAGTTATCTTTGAAGCATTGTGTTCCATTTTGGTGTATAACATTCAGAAGAAGATGGAAGTGATTCACTGGCAACCACGAGTCCTCGTTTGTCAGCTGAAATTGATGATGCAGATCCAGAGAAGCACTTGTTGTCACCAAATGCTGGAAGTGGGGAAGTGTCTTTTGTTAAAGAGGCTCACAGGGGGGCCTAGAAAGCTATTACTGGATTCTTTCTCGAGTTGGAGGGGATGCACCTTCGCATATCAATCTTGGAAGCCTAATAGTTGTGTTGTATTGGTTGCGCATGCGCGTATTTACTGTTCATATGATTGCTGTAACATGATTGAAATTTATCATCATTTGTTTTCGTTACTTTTTGCCATCCTATATTTTAAAAGGTGTTGGAAACAGTAAGTTACTAAGTTAGTTTAGCGTTATTTATAATTTGCTCGAGCTGCACAGATGCTCAGAAAATGGTAATGGCGTCTTCAATTAGTGACTCAGCCGTGCTAAACTAATATGTTTGATTTAGCATGTTCACTGATTTGATGCTAAAGACGTCTTAGGGTCCGTTTGGTAGAGCTTTTGTCAGTAGAGCTTTTGTCAGTAGAGCTTTTCTGAGAGGAGCTTTTTCTAAAAGTCAGTTGACTGTTTGACTGTCAATTACAAAACAGCTTTTTAAAAAGTGCTTCATACAGTAGACTGTTTGGCAACGAAAAAATAAAAAGCACTTTTATTAATTTTAAAAATATTTTATTTTATTAATTATGCTAATATAAAAAATAAAAAGCTTTTTCATATAATATTTTAATTACGACCATTGCAACTCCAATTTTAACCAATTGCAAAATGTCATATAAGTGAATAACCCCATTATCAGCTACCCAGAAGTAGATCAGATCAACAGGTATAGCATTTTCTGCTATTAAAAGCTTTCAAAAATCGCAAGATCACTGTTCCAAACAAGAATGAAAAGCAATGATTGAGTGAGTTCCTACTCCTCTATGAACTAAGAACTTCAGTTTACACTAGCTT
>JAOQMR010000211.1:11638946-11649562 GCA_027563865.1 Erythroxylum pelleterianum
TCTACCGCGACACCAAACCGCTCCGCTACAAGGTCTCTGTAGCGGCTCCCCTCCGCTCCGCTCCGCTACGCCGCGATCGCGCGCTATTAACTACTATGCTTAACAGGTTGCGAGAATACCTATCAAAGTACCGTGATGACCCTAAAGCTAAATCCTTCGAAGCTGAAGCTTTGAACAGGTAACATTCAGCCTTAACAGCCTATAACTCCCAGCTCAGACAAAAAGCAAGGATTGTATGGCTACAAGAAGGGGACAGAAACTCTAGATATTTCCACAACTTCATCCAAGGGAGTAGAAATAGAGATAGAATCTTGTCACCACAAAATCAAGATGGTAATAGTATCTCAGGTCAGAACGACCTCAAGGAGGTAGCTCACTTTTCTTTTAAATCTCTCTCGGAGTGCTCCCCCTATGTCTCTAATATTCCAAGTGAGCTTGCAAATTTTGCAAGAAATGCTATCAACCCTATTCAAGTCACTACTTTGCCCAAGGAGGTATTTGTTGATGAAATTAAAAGCACACCATTTTCCTTTCAGCCATGCAAGTCTCCTACTCTAAATGGCTTTAATGCCAAGTTCTTCCAAGCTACATATAACAAGTCCAATGGTGACCAAAAACTGTTCAAGAATTCATCAACTCAGGTGAGCTCCTCACCAAACTCAACAAAACCTTCATTCGGTTTGGTCCCTAAAACCCCCAACCCTTCCTCACTCGATAAATATAGACCCATAACTTGTCGTAATGTGTTATACAAAGTAATTTCCAAGATACTGGCAAACAAATTGCAAGCAACACGACCTCATCTCATCATCCATGGCATTTTTTAAATTCCTCTCCCTAAGTGCCTCATCAAGTGTGAGTGGTGTGGAAACTGAATTTATTTTTGTAAGAAAAAACCTATGGCTTGGAGAAAATTTGTCAAGTGAAGTGAAGTGTGAAATTGGGTACTTAGTGCATGTTTGTGTTCCCTTCGTAAGAGCTACAGGAACATACAAACCATCAAGCCCAAGGTTTTGTATTTCAATACCTGATTCCAGGTTAGATCCTTGAGCTTGCTCTGGCAAGGTCTGGATAGCATTCCTTCGTGAGTAGACTAAGAGAGGCTTGTTAGGGATAGGTGCAGTATTTTTCGATGTATTTGGTTGGGCACTTTCTGACTTATTTTGGTTAGATTGGTTAGGTGGTGCAGGGACATTACTGGCTGACTCAGTCTGTGTATTTGAGAAAGATAAATCAAGTAAGAAGTCGGTTTCCCTAAACTTATCTTCCACAGAATTCCCTATCTCCCCCGAAAGATAAGTATTAGGGAAGAAAGATTGACTCTCAACAAATGACACGTCCTTGGAAATGAAGAATTTATGCGAGGAAGGGTACAGACATTTATACCCTTTTTGTGTTGGAGAGTAGAAAACAAAGATGCACTTTAGGGCTCCTGGGTCAAGTTTTCCCCTATTGTGAGCATGAATATGAACAAAACTAACACATCCAAACACCCTTGGGGTTAGACTACTTATATTAAAGTTGGGGAAGAAATTATGGAGCATTTCTATCAATGTTTTGAACTGTAGAGGTCGTGAAGACAATCTGTTTATCAAGTGAACTCCAGTTAAAACAGCCTCTCCCCAATAGTGTTTAGGGACATTCATTTGATATAATAATGCTCTAGTGACTTCAAGTAAATGTCTATTTTTACGCTCAGCCATCCCATTTTGTTGAGGTGTATCAACACAAGAAGAAAAATTGATAATGCCTTCACGTTCAAAGAAAGAAGACAAGGTTTGATTAAAGTATTCCCAGGCATTATCACTCCTGACCCCTTTTATGCTCACCCCAAACTAGTTTTTAATCATATGGAAGAAATTAGGAAAAATATGATTGAGCTCCGATTTGTTTTTCATAGAAAGACCCACGTGACCGTTGTGCAATCATCAATAAAGGTAACAAACCATTTAGCTCTTGACACATTCGGTATCCTTGAAGAAGTAAAAGGAAATTCAGATTTATTATTGCTCAAAGGAAAGGAAGTACAACAATGTTTGGCAAACTCACACACATCACAATGGAAACTGTTGGGAACATGTAGTACTCTTTTCAGGAGAAGATGGGACAAAGGAATGGTTCCTTGACCTACAACAGTAATAAGAAAGCCCTTTGCAACTTTAATTTTTCTGTTACTAGGATAGGGGTTATAAGAAATAAAAAAAATGATGAGAGGTAGTCATATGGTCTGTAGCACCTGAATCTACGACACAAGAATCCCTAGGAGACACTAATGAGGCACTAAGAGTATGAAAATTAGAAAAATCACTTGATTGGGCTAATGAACATGATGCACCAACACCTTCTAGGGAATTCAAAATGCTCTTTAGGCGCTTAGTCTCTTCTTTTTTAAGTCCTTTTGGTTCTGATCTTGCTTGACCAGAATCTCCAGAATTTGTAGGTTCAATGATGTGAGCTTTGGCCTGTCCATTCTTGTTTGTCCCTTGTTTCTGTGCTTTCTGTGGCTTCCCATGTAACTTCCAGCAGCTCTCTCTAGTGTGACAAGGCTTCTTACAAAAACTGCACCAGACAACTCCCTTATTTTGAGGATTCTATTGGTGGTAGTTAAGGGCTTCTTTGTTGGTTTTCATAGACATGAATGCTAGCTAGTCAGCAAACTTGGATTCCAACATCACAATTCTCCAGCTCTCTTTTGCTCGGATGAGTGAGAAGGCCTTATTCAAAGACGATAAAGGGTCTTGCCTAGTATTTAAACTCAAAGTTGGTCAAATTCAACATTAAGACTTGCTAAGAATTCAAAGATTATTTCCCTTGCTACAAACTTTTGTAATTTGACACTGTCATCATTGCATTGCATTTTAAGATTTTGATAATGATCCAACTTAAGCCAAAGACTCTTCATCATATTGTACTATTCAGTGACAGAGTGCATACCTTGCTTGGCAGATGAGATTCTGGTCTTAATCTCATAAATTAAAGAGGCATCATTTACCTTAGAATAAAATTGAGTAACAGCATCCCTTATCTCCTTAGTAGATGAGAGGAAAATGTATGAGCCTCTGATGTTTGGTTCCATAGAGTTCCAAAGCCATGACATGATTAAGGAATCCTCTACATCGCAAGCCTCAAACTTGGGATTCGAAACAGCAAGAGTAGGTCCTAATAGGCGACAAAGTTTCCCTTGCCCTTAAGGAAAGTCTTAACCATTTGTGACCAGTGGAGGTAGTTTTTACCATTGAGTTGGTAAGATGGAAGCAAGGTGCGTAATTCACCAATATGGGTAGGGGTGTACATTTTGGGATTACTAGTAGAGGAGATTTCAGACGAGGAAGAGACCTCCACGTTGGGGTTTTTGTTGATAACAACTTCAATCATCTATTTTCCAGAAGGCACTATTGGCAATGAAGGCCAAGTAAGTGTCAAAAAAAGAAAGAAACCAACAGTTATAGCGGCTTGTGCTCTAACACCATGAAGAAAAAAGTAATCTTTTTTCTTATTTTGCATAGTAAGTGCCTTTAAATATATAAACAAGTCCTAGCCTAATTTTATGTAACTAAAATAGTTCCTATTTACAGCAATATCCCCTATTTACAGCAATTTCCTAAAGTAAATATCCATGATATCCTCTTTTTTCCTATTTTATGATTAGGAAATAATTTCTCCTAAATCACTGTTCTGATTTTCATCACCTTTATCTAAAATGCCCTTTTATACGACCATTCTAGCTTTACCTGCTGAACCTGTTCAATCTCAACTGTCCTTACTCAGACTAGCATAGCATTTTAGCTTGGGCTTCCTTAACAAACTAAGCACTAAAGGAGACTCCAAACTATTTGCAATGGCATTTGGGATGATTATCTATTTCATTTGAAAACAAAGGAACCACGTTGTTGATATCATAGAAATAATCAATGATATTATAAAAATAGAGATAATTAGTTGATTCTCTATAAATAATTAATTGATATTCTATTAATTAGTTGAGATTTCATTACTTAGAGGAATAAATAGACTCTTATTAATTTAAGGAGGTAATTAGGGTTGTATTGTCCTATATATTCCGTGTACTATTCACCAAAAAATTAAGGAAGAATTACTATATCTTCTTTCCTCATTGTATCAGAGCCACGACTCTTCTACAATATTTTTTTCCTTTCTTTGTTCAAATTAGTCGTAAATAGACTATCGCTTAGCGATGACTGGCCAATGAAGAAACTCCTCCAACGTTGATTTCAGCAATTCGAGTGTGACTAATCCTAGAGTTATGACAAGTAACATACAATATAACTGCGATCTTCTTGGCCCAAATTAGCCTTTTCAATTGACGAATCACTGGTTGAATAGTCAAAATTACTTGGAATGGTTGCAAACACTAAAGTTGGCCCTTAAGGGTAGAGGAAAACTTGGGTATTTTACTAGAGAGATAACAAAGCCAACTTCAGATGATCCAAATATGCTAGTATGGAGGTCTGAAAATTCTTTGATCATAACTTGGTTGATTAATTACATGGAACTTGCAATTAGAAAACCTCATATGTTTATGCCAACAGCTAAAGATGTATGGGATGTAGTTCGAGAGATGTATTCTAGCATTGAAGATTCTTCTCAAATTTTCAAACTAAAAGAGAAGCTATGGAAGGCCAAGCAAGGAGACTGCGACGTTACATTGTTTTATAACAAACTTGTAATTTTGTGGCAAGAATTGGAACTATGTTATGAAGATGATTGGGAGTGTCTGAATAACAGTGTTCGAGATTAAAAAAAGGAAGGAAAACGACAGAGTTTATATTTTTCTTGCAGGATTGAATCAAGAATTTGATGAAGTCATAGTCTAAATTTTGGGAAGAAAGCCTTAACCCTCTATCGGAGAGGTTTTCTCAGAAGTAAGGAGAGAGGAGATGAGGCAGAAAGTGATGATTGGCAACACCAAATCAAAGGTTGAAGGATTTGCACTCATGTCGAAAGGAATAGACTACAGTGTACAAAATCTTATGATACTTAAAGGAAACTTCAGGGAAAGGATTATTCTTCAAGAAAAGTGATCAAAGGAGAGTTGAAGTCCACATTGATGCAGACTGGGTAGGGTCTCTTACTGACAGAAGATCAACTTCTAAGTATTGCGCATATTTGTGGGGAAATCTCGTAAACTAGAAGAGTAAAAACTCAGTGTGGTAGCCAGAAGTAGTGTGGAGGTAGAATATAAGGCAATGGCTTAAGGAATTTGTGATATAATTTGGATTAAAAGAGTAATGGAAGGACCAAAGAAACCAATGGAGCACCAATGAAGTTGTTTTATGATTAAAAACGTAGCTATCAATATTGCCAACAATCCCGTTCAACATGATCAGATGAAGCATGTGGAGATTGGTAGACATTTTATAATAGAAAAACTTGAAAGTGGATTCATTTGCTTACCATTTGTACCTAAAACACAACAAATTGCTGATTTCTTCACCAAAGGCAACTAAGACAGAATTTTAAGTTACTTGAAAGCAAGTTGGGCATGATCAATATCTATACACCAACTTGAGGGGGAATGTTGATATTATAGAAATAATAAGAGATAATTAGCTGATTATTTCTATAATATTAGAGATAATTAGTTGATTCTTTATAGATAATTAGTTGATATCCCATTAATTAGTTGAGATTTGATTACTTAGAGAAAAATGGATTAATTTAAGGAGGTAATTAGGGTTGTATTGTCTTATATATTCCTTGTACTATTTATAGAAAAATTAAGAATTATTTTATCTTCTTTCTTCTTCTAGCCTTACCTGCTGAACCTGTTCAACCTCAACTGTCCTTACTTAGACTGACCTAGGATTTTAGTTTAGGCTTCCTCCACCAAACTAAGCATTAAAGGAGACTCCAAACTGTTTGCAATGGCAATTGGGATGATTATCTATTTCATTTGAAAACAACGGAACCACATAATCTTTGGAATTTGCACACGAGAGCAAGGGTTCAACCTTTCAAAGTTTATCTTCAAACGCAGGCTAGCTGCCATGGTTCATGATATTCTTCATGACTTATCTCCAAAATTACAAACTGTATTGTCACTATATCATCTCTAACTTGTAGTTAGATAGCCTTATAAGTGAACTACTTAACTGCCCTCTTGCTCTTTTGTTAAGTTGTAATTCCCCTAAAGGGCTGATTGTACATGGTTTCCTAATAGCTTTATAAATATTCACCTTTACTTAAAAAAAAAAGAAAGAAAGAAATATTTCTAACTACTACATTATAAACAACTGATAGATTCAAAGCCCAACTAAGAAGTCACTTTTTATGACTCAAATAAAAGCCTCTAACAAGTCTATTCCCCCTTTTAAGAAAACCAAGATAATATAATCAACCATATATGAGAGCAATGAGTACCTTTTCCATGACAAAGCAAAATGGGTAAGGACATGGCACGCCTTGCAGCTCCATCAACTCCTTCCAGTTTGTTACTTAAGCTCCTATATGTACAGGCAAAATAATTAACCACAGAAAGATATATAGAAGCCTACTTATCAAGTGAAGATGCAGAGGAAGTAGCAAACTTTGAGCAAGGAAGCCAGCCACTTAGTCCCACAATTGCACTCAAATTTGCTGGATATGGTTGGCCATTTGCATACTTCCCTGATGTAAAGCAGGTCCCAAAATATAAGGCAGCTGCAGCACCCATGCTGAATCCTCCTACACCAACTCTAACTGCAAAAAGAGAAATAGACTTAGAATGGAATCCAGATTGCAAAAGATAACTCGCTTCCAGAGTGGCATTAAGATAACTCGCTTCCAGAGTGGCATTATTTACTTAGTCATGACACAGCCCACTGCATTTATTTATTAAGTATGATATAATCAATTATTCACCACTAGAATAATTTTTTTTTCATTGGAAGTTAATTCTCTAATAGTAGATAACATCAAGTACAAGAGTGTAAGAGAAATGAAGATGAAACCTACTATCAGCTGGCTCAGTTGACAGCAAATTTGCAACATGTGCAGCTGCGGCATCTAAGCCCTCTAAATCATCAGGAGCATCTTCAGAGAAGTCTTTCACATCAAACCCTAAATTTAGTTATTCCAGTATATCAGGTCCTTTTAGAAAAAACAAATAGTGAAACCATGAAATACACATAATATAAACTATCTTTCGAAATGGAATCCTAGCAAAATAAAAAAGAAGTAAACAAAATGGGTCTCGAGAAAAATTCTTTCTTTAACTTTATTTCCAATTTACATTTTATGATACAAAACATGTCCACAAGAGGGTAAATTTGAAAGATAAAGTAAAAAAAATGAAGTTATTAGACAATGGAAACTTACAAGCCGTTGATGGGAAGCCACCAAAAGCACTAATTGGTTGAGTTGGGGCAGTTGGGCATATCCACTTAATCTGTGAAGATAACATAATAAGCCCAATTTTATGATTTAAAATAAAACTCTATCACAATCATTGTAATGTAAACAAAAAGAGGTTTCTATATGTGCCCCTAATATAGTTTGCTTCAAGATACTTACATTTCGTAAGGGGAGGGCCTCTAGGAGCTGGGACCAGCTGCCAAACAAGATTAAAAATGAATATGAAGTAAGTACTCTGATATGCAAGGTGCATTCTTAGAAAAGAAAATACGGAAAAAGACTAGCTCAATTAGGAAGTAATTGAAGTGGATATTTTTTGTAGGCAATAATCATCTTATTTAGGAAGTCTATTATTTTCATAATTCTATTTTTATTAAGAGAATAAGTTATCATATAAAAATTCCATTTTACTTTTAAAAACTCCATGTATTAAACCTATGTAAAGGGCATTACAATGAATAAGAAAAGAGTTAAAATTTTCCATAAAAATAGTTGACAGAAAGCTTATCAAAGACGAGTTTTATAAACAGCAACCATATGACCTATAAAGGAGAGAAACTCTAACAAGGGAAAAGAGGATTTCCTTGTGAGTCATCATGTTACTAAATCCTACACAAAACACATATCATACTTCAATAATTGAACCAAGGAATCTAACACTTCCGTACATTTTCTTCCTCTTTCCAATGTCTCCTTAAGGGATAAATGAATCTTTAGTACTCTTGCCTACTAAATTTCACTGATTTAGTATTTCTATTGTACCTTTTCAACTCTGGTTTATAGTATTTGGAGAAAACCAATATAGCACTTCCTGTCAACTTCAATGACAATTTGATGGACAATATGTTCTTTAAATGTCCTACTTGTATTGTCATCATGTTCTAGTCTTCAACTTTTTTTCTACTCAAATCCTCCAACTTGAAAAACTATGGCAATAATATATGTAAAAATGAAGAAATACACGATACTTGTTGGTAGTGACAATAGAGAGCGTTTCATTGCATTATTTGAGTAATAATAGGACCCTAATGGGAAAAATAGAAATTACAAATACTATAGGAAGATCCTATAATTTAGTGGGAAAGGGGCAAGTGAGAAAGTATTGGCAAAGATTTATTAGCATGATTTGGTATCAAATAGTTAAAAAATTCATAGGAAGCTTGATATGGATTTGAAATTAACTCGTTTATTGACCACAAAAGGCATAAAAGTGAAGTTTGGTACTTGACATAGACATTTTCATCACCAAAATGCATTCAATATAGGAAGAATTACAAACAGAAAACTTAGATGCTCTAGACTCAAGTTTAATGCATAATAAAGGAAGTAGTTCATTCGACATCTCATGAGGATGTATCACTAAACAAGAATTTCACTTATGGTGCCTAACCCAGCTACAAGAAAGAAGGGTGGGAAGATGTTTTACATGCTTGTCAAGACACCAACCGTCTCTAACTCCAATTAGATCAATCCCAAAAACAAAAACAAAAAAAGAAAATACTCTATCACGCGAGAACAAAGCTGTGGAGGAGGCACAGTACCTTAATGATTAGCATATAAGATCCACCAACAATAACAGTAACGAATACAGGGAAAGTGACGTTACCTAGAACCGTTATCACCAAGACCATGAAGCCAAACCACAGTGGCCTGGTGACTACCTTTGGGTCTGACAACATAAGTCCTTCCAAAATCAAATGTTCTTCTAATGGATTTACCACCTGAAAAAATGATGTGTGAAATTAACTTTAGCTCGAAAAGACAAGTAAACACAGGAACTTTTTTTCTCAACACCTTTGTTCCAAAATGGACAACCTAAGCCATCCAAGCAAGCTAGGACCCAGAACAGCAAAAGGGTGAGTAAGATTCATGTGGTGACTATAACTAAGAGCTTCCTTTTATTAACAAAATTCAGAAAATTAATGCAATAAGAAGAATGGGGAAGGTGAATGGAATGACCAGAAGCCATTGAAGGATCAATAAAGCTCATACAAGCCCCTCTAAACTCCAACAAGAGAAGATCCTGCAATGGAGAAAAATAAAAGAAAATGAAAACCAGAAATTTTACTGTCAGCAAAAAGCTAAGAGGCAAGAGCTCCGTGAATCATGGAAGCATTCTAAGCGTTGAAGACCCGACTGACTTAGGCCCACATTAACCGTGTACCAAACGTCAATAAGAACAATGATATCACAGTCATCAATCATTGATAAAGCGATCCAACAAAATCCTTTCAATTAAAAGAAAAGAAAGAGAATAAGAGAAACTATTTTCGGGTGATAACCGAAAGCAGAAAGGTCAAAGATGAGCACCTAGCAGAGCGGAAAGGTCAAAGATGAGCACCTGCAGAGCGCAAACCCAAAGCAAAAGCCCTATCCTCTCCTCTCCCCTCCACAAAAACCACTCCGGAATTGAGGTCTTCGTTTGACTTTCTTGTCCTCTCCTCGCACGCTGCGTTTTTAATCTCAATTATTTCTCTTTCTCGTCTTATTACTATCCTCTTGTAAACACGGCTAGTCGATACTTCCTTCAATTTAAAATAAGTGTCGTTTTAAAGGGATGTTAATTATTCAAAATAAGTGTCGTTTATGACTTTTTATGTATGTTTATAATTTTACTTCCAAAATTACCCTTTAATTTCTCTCACATCTTAATTACACAGATTACAATTTCAAGGCAATTTAACATGCAACCATTTATAACTTCATGGGGTCACTAGGTAACTTCATATTAGTATTAATAAGGGTATATCTATAATTTCATTAACTTTCTTAATAAATGTGCATTCCTCTAAAACGATACTTATTTTAAATATGAGGTATTTTTTTTATCTAGATTTGTTTCTACCACATGTTCCCTATTTTGCCATTGCTTTCATTGTTTTGAATATGTTTAGTGGACAAATGTTTTTCTACATTCAAACCAAAAAAAAAGATTCATAGTCTTTATTTTTTGCATGGATTAATTGATTTTAATTTATGAAAGGGGATATATATATATATATATATATATATATATATTAATTGTCTTTTTCAAGGTGGCCTACATACAACTAAATATTGAATTAAGAAATCGGAGTTGAAAGAGCAAGTCAAAAGAGATCTAAGTGAGCTTTCTAGTGTAATATAAAACTTTTTATAGGATTTTCACAAATTTTAGTATATTCAAAGGGGTATTAACTTAGGCTTTGTTTGGTTTGGGGGTTAGGGATGGAAGGGGATGGAACGTAACATAGTTCCATCGTTTGGTTGAGGGTTTCATAATG
>JAOQMR010000211.1:11655325-11685617 GCA_027563865.1 Erythroxylum pelleterianum
AGAAATCATACTATATTTCCTCATTTTATATCATTTTATATTTTCTAATTTCCAAAGAAAGTTTGGGGTCCAACAATATAGGTTATAGGTGTAGTTTGAGAGAGAACAGTTTCACTGTCTAGGAGATCTTATAGGTTTAGTTTAATAAATCCATTCTATGTTCTTTGAATCATAAATAAAAAATAAAACTAAGGAAATTAATTCTCTAAATATTGATATTTGATTGAACTTTTTTAATACATTGTCTTACTATTGATTATCTTGCCTACTAATTTGGATTTTATTTTAGTTTATATTTCTTCAACCAAAATCCCTCTTTCTATTTATTTAGTTTATAGTAGTTAGTAATGGTTGGTTAATTTTTCTATACCAATACTATAATTTACTGCAAGTACATGACATATAATAGGAAAGAAAGATATTGAGTGAAACACAAATAGTTCTGATTTTCTTCACCTCAAACAAAACACAATACAATGGTTTATATAATTCAAATGCAGGAAAAATAGGAAATAATGGCCACTAATTGACCCCACTACCTACACTAATTGATCCACTACTCACAAACTCCACAAGTAACTAACTAGATAAACATGACCACATAATTAATAAAAAAATAATAATTTTGAATCAATATCCAACATCCCCCCTTGATTCAAAATTGCAGATATCTTGTTGGAGCACATATCTCCTCTTCAATGGACAATGCACTTCTCACCAATCTTCAACTGTTGATGATGCACTTCTCATCAGACTTCAACTATTGATGCACATCTCACCAATCTTGCAAATAATAGTATTGGAGCACATCTCTCCAATTTTAAAGTAAACTTTGTTCTTCTTCTTGAGCAAAATTTAATTGCTCATTTTTGAACTTGCAAAATTTTTGTATATGTCCAAATCTTTGACAACTAAAACACTGTGGTTTACCTTTACGCCAACAGTCCTTTTCATTATGGTTATTTTTCTTACATACTCCGCATGGTGGAAAGTTGACCCCTTTGAGAAAGACTTGTTTGATGTCTTGGCAATGAGGGCTGTTTCTTCTGCCATGCGGAGTATGTAAGAAAAATAACCATGATGAAAAGGACTGTTGGCATAAAGGTAAACCACAGTGTTTTGGTTGTCAAAGATACCATGTTGGATTTTTGAAGAACAAAAGAGAAAGAAAGATAATAGGAAAGAAAGATATTGAGTGAAACACAAATAGTTCAGATTTTCTTCACCTCAAACAAAACACAATACAATGATTTATATAATTCAAAATCAGAAAAATAGGAAATAATGGCCACTAATTGACCCCACTACCTACACTAATTGACCCACTACCCACAAACTTCACAAGTAACTAACTAGATAAACATGACCACATAATTAATAAAAAATAATAATTTTGAATCAATATCCAACATTCCCCCTTAATTCAAAATTGTAGATATCTTGTTGTAGCACATATCTCCTCTTTAATGGACGATGCACTTCTCACCAATCTTCAACTGTTGATGATGCACTTCTCATCAAACTTCAACTATTGATGCAAATATGTGCACCACAAACAGGTACGGATCGATCCTACGAAGACAATAATTACTAGTAGTTACCCTTTTTCTAGTATCTAACCTATGAATCAAATTTTTGGTTTTTAATTAAAAATATAGTTAAATAAATAAACAAATTAAGATTAAACAATTTTGAACTTAGGATAAGTAGAATACAAAGAAAAATCAATATCAAATAGTAGTGCCTAGGTGATGAATCCCTCTAGGAAGCATTAAATTATTAACCTTTTATCATTCAATCACATTATTGATTATTGAACCATGAAAATTCCCATCATATGTTAATAAGTCTCTCGAGACTATTAACAACTATTCCTATCTTAGTTGATTAACATAATTATTTCTAGTTAAAATCCTTAGGATTGCATTATCAATTTATGAATTCTGCTATTAGGTTTGATCATAATCAAGAGAGTTTATGTCGGTCTATTCTTAGGTTTACACGCAACTCCTTTCAATTATGGTATATCTATTCATACAAGAGGATTTTTCAATCTCAATCATATGAAATCAATTCATGCACTAATATTTCAATTATATTAGAACAAGAGAAAAACACATAATTGAATTGCAATAAATAAATCAATATAATTGTATTAAATAAAAGATTAAAACATATTGTTATCCCAAACTAGGGTTCATCACATCTGGACACTAAATATGTTTAGTGTCTAATCATAGAAAACAAAATCAAAGATAAACATGTAGAAAAACTAAGAGAAAACAAAGACATCATAATTTAAAATCTCCCTTTCTCTTCTATTGAATGTTCTTACAAGTTTAGATTTGATGTAGCTTTCTATCGGATCTACTGAAGTTAACTTTGTGTTTTCCTCATCCCTTAATCAAAATTTTCGCCTCTCTAGGTGTCTTACATCCCAAAATTGCTATAAAACTCGGCTCTCTTTAATTTTCATCCACTCACATCCTTTTATAGTAAAATCTAGGATTTTTGGGATATACACAGTCACTTACATGTTTGTGTGAGAGACCGTGTATAATCAAAAACATATGAGTTCACGATTTTACATAAATACAGAGACTTACATGGGCAACATACATCGTCATGTATCTCAGTATACACAAGCTTGTAACTCCATACGATTAGAAATCAATTTCTTTAATCTTCACTTGTTTACAGAGACTTACATTGTCTCTATACACGGGTGTGTAATGTATGTTTACTTGAGTTGCTGAAATGCATATAAGGAATGTTTGGTACGATTTGGATTGTTTCGGTTCTATTTTACGTAGTAACTATATATCCTCCCAGGGGGTATATGGGTGTTACACTACTATCTCTGAAGCCCTGCATATCAACACATATATGTGAGCCACATCCGGTATCTAATACCCAAATATTATAATCAGAAATAGTATTAACCTAAATGACAAATAAAATACTGAAGTAGACGGTGGAGCATCTAATGCCTTCTTCTGCTTCAGTGACTCCAGATAAGCTTTACAGTTCCTCTTCCAATGCCCTTCCTTACTGTAATGGAAGTATATTCCCTTTGGGCCCCATTTGGTTGGCGGGAAAGTAAAGTTAATTTGGAATATGATTTCTTGGAAAATAAATCTATGGAATGTAAAGATATTTTTATGTTTGGATACCTATAAGAATTCTAATAGAAAAATTGGGTGGATTCTTATTATAATGTTTGGTATGCAACAATATTTTATAAAATGTAATTTAATTTTAACTTATTTTCCAATTATATCCCTCAACAAAAAATTAAAATTATTATTAAATTTTATACTACAAACAAAATCGAAAAAGCCTTATGGCGTCCTCTCTCGTATTGAAGAAGCCTATGTCTTCAAACCTCGTCCCAAATCTTCGCCTGATTTATCCAGCGGCTACTACTCCCTCTGTTTCTCGCTTTTTCAATGCCTCTATTATGATTTTCTTTGTTCAAAAACTAAACATGCTTCGGATCTTGTTGGAGTCTTTGGATGTCCACGAATTCGATGACGGTGAAGATGAGCCATCTATCAACGTCGACCGTCGCTCTGGCAGTGGTCTCTCTCGTCGCCGCGGTGACCTTTTCTCAAATAGTTGTATTTCTGTCCTACTAGGTGCGATTTAACTTGGACTTTCAGGGACTTAAGTGTAAAGTTCTAATCTTTACTCTTACTCTGTTTAAATTTCTGCTTCTTCTTTTCTCTTTGATTTGGTACAGTTGATTACAAAACCATCAGTGATTGGATCTTGTTAACATGTTCTTAGGGTAGTCACTCTATGTCCCCTTCTGGGTCGATTTTGGTTGAGATCTTCTATCTGTTTAGTGTCGTTAATGTTTTGTTGGCGAATGAATTGATGTTTAATTTTCAAGGTCGTAAATTCGAAGCTTTTATGGTTTTTGTTTCAGGTGAGATATTATAGAAGTCTTGGATCTTATCGACCCGAAAATGGTACGTCAATTAGGATATTGTTTAGCATTACATTTTCTATAATCTTGTGATTTTAAGATCACCAATGACCATTGCTAATGGTGAAAGCATCTTGGTTCTCGGATGGCAAGTAGTTAATGTGGGTTTTAAGACTGAGCATGTGTTTTTGTTGTTATCATAGAATGAGATGAATGATTCCTTGATTGGAATTATGGGGAAAAGGAATGAAGAGCAAAAAGTTTAATAAATTTTGTTTGGCGATGAAGTTCATTAGTTTAATGATTCCACAGTAATGGTTGCTTTTGCAGGTTTATCACTCTAGCTTTGTTGATGAAGAGGGAGTTACAAAAGCTTGTGGCTGCCCTTTACTCCCTTTGAAAATCCATATTAAGGGTCCTGCTCCAGTTTCAGAACAAGGTTGTAATGTTTGAAAAGATGAATATTTGAAGAGGGGAAGAATCGAGCAAAAGTCGTGACAAGAAGAAGAAGAATATCTGGTCTTGATTTTAAAAACAGAGTCGTTGTAGAATAAGAATATTAGAAGAAGAGGTAGTCTTTTAATAAAAGAGCTGTTTAAGAGTTGTAGGAAGGAGGGTTAAATTAGTCAGTATAATTTTTAGATTAAATTTCCGAGGAAAGTAATCTAAATACCAAGGGGGTGTTGGTATTTAGAATCCTTGGAAAGTGTTACTATTTTCCCTAAATTAGGAAAGTTTTTACCTTCCCAAAAAAATAAACCAAATGTAATAATTTAAAATTTAGGAAAAAGATTACTTTCCTAGTCAACATTTCGTGCCAACCAAATGGGGCCTTGGTGTATTCTCCTTTTCCTTCTTCTTGGCTACAACTCCCACAAGCTTTTTGGACTTCTTCTTCTTCTTTTGGTTCCTCTTATGAGAACCAGAAGTAGAGTCCACTAGCACCATAGCCGTATTGTCCTTCATGTCAGTTTGCTCAATTGTTTTGAGTAGATTAATTAGCTCAGGTATCGAGGTGGGTATTTGGTCCATTTGATAGTTAAGCACAAACTGTGAATATCTATCGGTCAAACCAGTCAGAATTAAGTCTATACTTAATTCACAATCCATTATGAAACCCAAACTGACTAACCTTTCAATGTATCCATTCATCTTTATCGCATATTGCATTAGAGACGATCCCTCAACCATTTTAAATTGGAAGAGCAACGTTGAGGTCTTGAACCTTTCAGATTGAGCTTGGTCATCAAACAGTTCTGTTAGATGGTAGACTATGGTATGAGCATCCATAGCCTTATGTTGCTTTTGCAATTCTAGTGATATAAAGGCCAGCATAATACAGCTAACCAGCTCGCTATCATCCAGTAGCTTCTTATAAGCTTTTTGATCCTCATCAGAGGCATCGACAGCAGAGCAATCAGGAAGTGACTCATCTAAAACATATCCTAGTTTCTCATATTTGAAAACAATTCTCAAATTCTACAGCCAATCTATAAGTTTGGTCCCATGAGTTTGTGGAGTCTAGTAGAGAGCGTAAGTTCATACTGGACGAAGACATCATGGTGATTCAATAACCTAGAAGAATGAGAGAGAGTGTTAGAATGTATATAAATTCATATCGATAATGACTTTAATCACATGCATTATGGGTTCCAATATTTTATCCGAGTCCATAACTCTCACTACGAATATGAGAAAACTTATAGTTTTTCTATTGGGTCGATATCCAACATCACTAAAATTGACCCTGGGTTTGCCCAACAAACTACCTTAGGTCAATCTGTAGGTATCATTCATACCAATTGCATTCAGTTATGCAACTATCGACTTTTAGCACACTCATTGGGTTATCAACTCTTGATATGTATACATCCCATCTATACTACCTATTTTCACCTCTATCCACGTTGACCTTAGGTTTGCCCAACAAATTAATGCTTCTAGTTAAGACCAACCCATTAATCTGGAAATCTAATTTCCATAGTTTGAACATATTCGTGTAAAGCGAGCTTAGGTTTCCCCAGCAACCCAACACTAAAAGAACTCTGGTTCTTGCCATATTAATGAAAGGCAAAAGTCCTAAAATTTTGGTTGAGGGTTTTGTTCTTAGGTCTCATCAATACTTGGATGGACTTATATATATCTCACATCTATATTCAAATAGTTACTATAACTATATGGCATGATTATAGATGCTTCAATTAAATTGAGCCTATGTCCATAACCACCATATCATGCCAATTTAACCAACCTTTAAAATGCATCTAATGCATGTAACACACAAAGGAGGTTTAATTTAGGTTATGACTTGACTATGCATCAAAAGTTCATGATTCAATTCAACTCTTGAATTGAATCAGGTGCTAGTGTTAGTCTTGGCTAATTCAAATTATGAATGTGATTCGATTAGGAACCCTAAAATTCAATTATTTTGATGTCCAAATTAAGCACTTTAGTTCTAGTACACATATCTTTCCTAGTCACACTAGAAATGCAATGCTCTACTTGGATTAATTCTAAATTAATCCCTAGGGTTTCCAAAATTACCAAACATTAATTAGTCATCTAAAACATCCCTAGGTCATCTCAAATTTATCAAGACAATTTTGGCACAAGTCAAAAACTATCTTGATGCCAAAATTATCAAGATGAATAGTTAACCTGCTAGACACTAAAGAGACCAATTTGATGTTCGAATATTTTCTGGAACCCTAATTTTAAGCACATGCACTTATCATGTTACTAGCATAAAAATAATACATTTCTTATCTCATAAAAATGTTTCAAGGTCTTATAATCAAAACACATATACGTGTCATCAAACAAGTCAGCCCTATCAGCTTTCAAAAAGTTGACCAGTGTTGACTTTGACTTGATCTATTAATTGAATCAAGTTTAATTAATTCTGGAAATTTTCCAAAGTCTTACACACATTCTAACTATGCCTAATAAAAAATTCCAAAATCAAATTCCTAGGAATTCTTTATAAACTAAATAGAATTAGCCAGCACATCATATGTCCACTAACACTTTTCATCCTCCACCAGCATGCATGTAAAGTCAAGAATAAATAATCAATCACTTCAAAAATAGGTGTCATACATCTCATACATGTGGCAACATCATATGTGCATGTTCATCAGATTTATAGAATTTCCCAAAACTTCATACATGCAACAAGATGAAACTAATATCGTCATAAATTAGCAAATGACATTCAATGGCACTGTCCTTTGACAAAAAGATAATATACCACCTTATAAACATTTATGTGGAAGAAAATTAGAAAAAAATATTTCTAAAAGTATTACAAAATTTTAAAAATCAACATATAAACAAACTTCTTATAATTCACAATATATAAACAACATATAAAATAGAAATTAACATATAAACAACATATAAAAGATCTTATAAATCAACATATAAACAAACTAGAAATTAATTCACAATAAAATAGAAAACGACATTCAATTGAAATTTCCTTTGACAAAAACATAATAAAAGATCTTATAAACATTTTTGTGAAAACAAATTAGAAAATGATTTTTCTACAATTTATACGAAGTTTTACAAATCATTATGCATATCAGTCACAACCTAGCAAACAGTTTGCACATGTTCAATAGATTATCTTATATATGAAGAAGTTGCTCATATACCACCGTTGGGAAGCCATGGGTCTATGCATCTCATGCATGGCTATGCAACGGAAGAACTGGAATCAAAATTCCAACACCATGACATCCCTAGAAAATCCAGAATCCATGTGCATGTAATGTAAGAACATGAAATTACAGCATATGTATCTTGCAAATACTCCTCCTTTCTTGAATCTTCTACTTGTTTGGTTTGTAGCAAACTCCAAACACCTTCAACAGTAGGTGAAGAACATGCAAAGATGAAGAAAAATTAGTGTGTAAGGGTGTTTAGAGCACCAAACAAGATGAATTCAAGTAGATGCTTAATTGAGAGTTAGATCATAAACAAGTTACATGCAATTAAACTCATGCAACAATTGCAAATAATTGCATGAACAAACCTCAAGATCACTCCTCTTAACCTCCAGAACTCTTTTGGACCCTTAGCCTTTCAATTGAGTGTATTTTTGGCTTAATTTCGTGTGTACATGAGTGAAGAACTGTTGGACCCCAAACTTTTTCTTGGAAATTTGATTTATTAAATGAAATTAAATGAGAAATTAATGGTGTTTAATGTTGTATTTGGGTAATGTTAATTGGAGCAATTGCAATGATACTTTGAGGTTAATACATGAAATGGGTGTTTTGTGTATGATTGTGTATGACTTTTGTGAAAGAGAAATGTGTATGCGTATATCCTTTCTTATTGAGTATTTGCTTTGGAATGACATGTTAGAGATTTGAATTATGTTTGAGATGAATTGGATGAAGAGTATGTGGTAGTGGGGGAATATGTGAAGTTGATGTGTTGGTAAGCCATCCTAAGTATAGGAATGGTGTTCAGAAAATTTAATGGCAAAACTGTATTGATCTAGATGGAATTAGCCAAAGTGGTCTTAATGAAAGTTGTAGCTTATGTTTCCGGCTTTCGAGCGCCATAAAGTATGCAATTTTTCGATATTGGGGCTAGAAGTTATGATAATTTGAATTCTTGTCGATATTTAGGATGGACTTTTGGGGACAGAAACTTTGAGTGAACTTTTGACCCTCTTAAAGTTAGAGATTGTTCTTAGGGTCTTCATGAGAATTGTAGATTATGTTTTTATCTTTTCATTGATATAAAGCATGAGAATTTTGGATAATGGAATAGGAAGTTATGGTGTTTAAAAGTTCTGTTACTGTTTAGGATGATATTTTTGGACAACCAGCTTGAAATGAAGTTTTGACCCTTTTTTAGGCTGAATTGGTTTGTAAATTCTTCAGGAAACTTGTAAAGCTTGTTGTTATCTTTCCATTTATATGAAGTATGACATTTTTGGACAATGGAGTGAAAAGTTATGATGTTTAAAAATTCTGATGCTGTTTAGGAAGAAGTTGACAGACAGTCACTTTGTGTGGATTTTTTGACCCTTTTAGAGACCTAATTTGTTTTTAAGTCCTTCATGAAAGTTGTAGAGTTTTCTTTTATCTTTCTATTGGTACCAATTTTGTAACTTTTGGAGTTTTGAGTCAAAAGTTAGGCATTTTTGAAGTTTAGTTATTTTATTAGAAAAAAAGAAAAAAAAAGAAAAATCGAAGCCAGCAGCCTCGCGATCGCGAGCTGTTGCGATCGCGACCGGCTCGTTTAAGAGCCATTTCGCGATCGCGATCGGCTCATTTTAGAGCCATTTCGCGATCGCAAGCCGTCGCGATCATGACCGGCTCTTTTAGAGCCTTACGCGAGCCTCGAGCGGCTCCTAGTCGCGAACCGGCTAGCGAGCCGTCACGTATACGACGTGGCTCGTCGGCTCAACAGACCCTCTTTCACTATTTTTGCTTATAACTTTTTTGTTCGACCTCTAATTGATCTGATTTTTGAAGCATTGGTTTTCTAAGACATCCCTCTATCTCTCCATACCAAATTTATGATTTTTGGAATTGATTTGAAAAAGATTGATTGAATCAAAGTGAGAGGATTGGATAAAAGGTTATGAGTTGGATATTTTCTGAACATGCTTCAGTAATTTGGAGATATCTTGAGCTATAGGGCTCTAATTAAGTTGATTCTTATTGCTAATTAAACTAGAGACATGGATATACAAGTGTTCTGAAGGAATCGAATTTCAATTCAGTCCCTAAGATGCTCAATTTCTGGAGTGAAGTTAGGTGTAGTGTTCAGTCTTGGTTTAGTTTTGGTCTGAAAGTGTTTTGGCCATAACTTCTTCATTTCTGAACCGAATTGAGTGTTTTTAGTGTCATTAGAAATGTAAGACATAGAGGCACATTTTCCTAGAAGGAAGTTTTGTCAAATTGCCTCATTTACCTGATCAAAATAAGGAGTCAAGATGTCAGTTTTAAAGATAAAATACGGGAAAAGTTGGAAGATAAGTTAAGGTTTAATTGAGGGGCAAATGGGTCATTTTGGTTTCATTAAAAGAAAGAAATAAAAAAAGGCTTAGGTTGGGAGAGAAGAAATGAATTTCAAAGAGAAGGAGAGGTGAGTGTTTGGTGGTGAGAAAAAGAAGAAGATAACTTAGGGTTTTGATTTTTCTTGCTTTAGAAGAGAGATTCTAAGAGTTTTTCAAGTAGGAAAAAGAAAGAGGAAGGTTTAATCTTCCATTAGAGACAAGAAGCAAAAATCGTGGGTGAAGATTCAAGGTGAGTTGTTTCAAATCTTTTGTAATTTTTGATGGGTTTTGGTTCAAATGGCTTAGGAAAAGTATGAGAATGGTTGTTCAAAGATCAATTTTGGTGATTATGTGTTATGGGTTATCTAATTTGGATTCCTATTGATTAGGGATTTTTTTTACCATTGATGAAGGAGATTAAGAAAAGCAAGAGGAGCATGGGAGAATGCTTCTTGAACAAGTATAAGCATGGAAATAAGGTGTGTTTCACGTTTATGATTGAGTAATGAGCCATTAAATTGATACTAAGCTTTCTTTTGTTTTCGAAATCAAGAAATAAAAGTTAGTTTTTGAATTAAATGACTAAATGATTTTAATTACTTCATTTATTGCTTTTAAATGATGTAAAGAATTTGCTAATGTGTGTATGCATTTAATTGATTGAAATTGAATTATCGTGAATGTGGAAAAATGCATGTGTATTGTTGAATTATTGTGATTATTGAAATTACATTGCAAGTTGTGAATTATGCTCAAGTTATGCCATTAAAACATGTTATGGCATTTTATATGAATAAAAAGATAGAAAAGCTTGAAAATATGAAAGCATTCGATAAATTGATTTAAGCATGATTATGTGCTTTCGTTTGGGCGAGAGAGGAACGTTTCGTTAGTCACGTGCATGTCGACGTCTAGCCTTATCCCAGATGCCACTTGAGGCCACGAGATCCCGAGAAATCGGACTCATTTTGTTCACGGTTTAAACTTTGGTTTAACCGTTTTGTTCTACGGAACTCTCGAGCCATTGTTTGTGCATTGCATTTTTGAATTGTCAAGTATGTTGCATAAATTGAGTGTTTGTATTGATGGTTAAATGGATTATGCTGTGTTGATGTGATGGTATTTGGATTTTGAGTTTTGAGTATGAATTTCGTATTTGACTGGAAACGAAGCATTTTATGAAATTATTATGATTTTTATATCACAAATGAACTTTTCAACAGTTTTGTTTATTGAATTTGAAAATATGTGACATGGATTTCAATTTGAACTTTATAATGGTTTTTGCTTGTTTTCAGTTATAAACTTGTTACCCACGAGCGTAAAGCTTACCTCGCTTTCATTCCCATCTCCAGGTGATGAGAAAGAGATCGGATGAAAGAAAGTGTTGGATTTTGTTTGTTTTGCATATGTTGTATTTTTAAGTTAGATTGTTGTAAGAATAAGATCTTAGAAATTGTTGAGAATTTTGGGGTTTTGTGTCTTTTGTATTCGGATTTTGTCATTGATGTTGTAATATGGCTTGGAATGCCATTTTAGTTTGTGAACATTTATCTTATGTTGTAAATTAATTATGGATTTGTATATGGGTTTGAAATATGGAATTGTGTATGAATAGGAAATGTGAAATTGTGTATAGATTTGCGTGTGGATATGACATGTGAATTGTGTATGAATGGCATGAAATGAGTTGAGTTGGAATGAAATGTATTGGAAGAAGTTTTTCGTTTGAATTGATGAAATTCGAATATAAATTGTTGCGATTTATTAATAAGCAAATTTTGGATAAAAAGAGATATGATTTGGGGTGAATGATAAAATGTTTTCGAATATGAAGAATCATATCGATTGAGGTTTGAGTAAGGGATGAATTTCAAATTTGAATTTTGAATTGCTTTGAATGGCGTTGAAAAAAAAATACCGATTTGGACTGGTTTAGACCAAGTCATCTTCTCGAAAGATGTAACTTGTCTTTATAGTTTTCCAACATTTTTCTAAATTTGCGTTTTCGGATGTCGGAATTAAAAGCTTTGACCATAAGCGTTTTGATTTCGTTGGTTTTCGCCCACGTTTGTTTTCGAGAAATTCTGTGCACATGCTTTATGAGTTCCGCAAGAGTTGGGTTCCGAAAATGGGGCCTAACAAGAACTTACTTATGTACCACCTGTCATAAAGTGGGTCAAGATCGTGACCTATAAGTCATGACCGTGACTTGCTTAAAATGATAACCATGCACCCTTTGTTTTTCATCTGATCTTTTATGCGTTTAATCCTTAGGTTTCTAGTTATTTTGGGCACTTGAATTAACTCTTAATTTGAGCATATCATGAATGGTTTCATGCCATTTGAATTAACTCTTAATCTAAGCAGATCATGAAAGGTTTCATTATGCCAATTTACCAGAACGTAAGTGAATTAACACACAAACTCTTCAATAGTTAATTATTTGACCTACGAATTGTTCCATAGGCAATTACTGTGTAATTCATCCCTTTACCATGCTATACCCCACTTAGTTTGGAGTATGGACTATTTGTCAACTCCCACTAGACTGACTATGTCACATCAAGTCTAAGTAATGTTAGTTATTGTCTTGAAGATCTCATTACTCTATGTGTCATTGAAGATTTTCTTCATGACACATAACTACTTTAGCTAGAGACTCCTAAGTAATGATCCTGACAAGAAGCCGTGAGTATTACCTCTTTCTATCAGGAGTGGTGAATCTTTTATTAATTAACCTTCGAATACCAATAGTTGTACCCAATCACCACCCTATGAGTGACCTTGTCTTGAGATAATAAGGAATGGTGTCAAAGCACATGATCAGTATCCAAGATATCTTTGAGTGCCTCAAGTCTAAGGATATTTGTACCATTGCTATGATGAGATTAATCACTAACATTTGATAGATCATCCATATGATAATCTCATAGCGGGTCATCCAATATACTTACTACTCTTAGTAAGCATCCACATGTTAACTCTAAACATCTCATGCTTATAGTTTATGAGATCCACTACTTGATCAAATCAAGGAGTATAACATGTGCTAGTCTATCTGGATTAACAATGTCCTATCTCATTAATCCTATGACTGGGGATAATTTAGATGCTAACATAATTGTATATGATAGGAATCTCATTATCGTGATCTCATAATGATTTCCTTTATGCTCTGTTTTGTGTCATAGACTTCATTAATTTGATTTAAGAACGACATCAATTCATAAATAAATGAACATCAAATTAATGAATAAAGTTTGTACGAAAGTGCTAAAGACGATTGCCTTAGAGCACTACTCTAATAGATGTATCCTAATTCATGACTTTTGGAGACAAAGATTGAGGATTTTTCATATTTGGAAACAATGCCAATGGTAAAATATTTGACATTGAGAAAGTAAGGAAGATCATAATACAATTGACAATTTGCTCTTAGTAGAATAATTAAAGTATAATTTATTAAGTATCAGTCAACTATGTGATAAAGACTATAAAGTTTATTTTGAAAGAAAATAATGCATTATTTCTAGAACTATTGAAAACATCATTACATTTTTTATGTAAGAAAGAAGGTGACAATTATATAATTGATCTTAATGATCTCTCTAACTAAGTATGAAGTGTTTAATGTCTATAAGTAAAGATGCTTATATTTGGCATAAAAAGCTTGGACATGCAAACATAGAACTTACCTAAACTCCAAAAAACTTGCGAATAGACTTGCAAGAGTCAAGTTTGTAAAAAGAGGAGGTAAGTGGTGCTTTCTAAATGAGCAAAAAAATCAAAAGCTTATGCAAGGGGAAAAAGTCAGTAAACCTGACTAGACTTTTACAATTACTTCACATAGATTTGTTTGTCCATGCTAAAGTTTCTATTCAAGTGGAAATTGATATGCATTTTATAGTACTATTTTAAGCTAAAAAGATGAATGCTTTAGGGAATTTATTAAGTTTCACAAGATATTCCAAAATGAAAAAGAACCCTCTACTGCATTACTTAAGGGTGATTATGGTACGAAATTTGACAATGAGAAATTTGAGACTTTTGATAAAGAGAATGATATCTTTTAAATAAAAATTTAAATGCTAGAACCCCCTCCAAAAATTGGAGATGATAAAAGGAAAAATGAGATATTTCAAGACATGGATAGAATATAATAAATAAATTAGTGACCTCCCCAAGTATTTTTTGATAGAAGTTGTAACAACTTCATGTTACATAGCCAATAGAGTCTTATAAGATCAAATATGGATAAACTATCAGATAAGTTTTAGTAATGGGAGACTCCAATGATTAGTTATTTCAAAGCGATTGGTTATAAGTACTATATTTTGAACATTAAACTAAAATTTTTTATTTAAAATTGTGGATGGAAGAATTTTGTCTTAGTTATTATTTAATTAGTAGAGCATATAAAGTGTTGAATAGGAAAACTCTTATTATTAAATTCTATGCATATTGTTTTTATGAATCGAAACCTCTTACTTATGAGAAAAGTTTTGAAGAGGATGACAAATATCTAACTAAGGAATTGAAGAAGTTAGCCCCTAAAGAGAAAAAAAATGAACACCAAGGCACCTTGTAAGAGCTAGTAGTTGAATCAAGTTAAGGAGATAAGAAGGATGAGATGCTTATAATGGATTAGAAACACAAGAAGGTCACCCTCTAAATTAAATAATAAATGATGTTTAACAAGAGGTAATTACCAAATCTTATTCTAGAAATATATCACTTATTGTTTTTATTTTTCAAATTGAACCTAGGACTATGGAAGAAGCACTTAGTGATATAAGTACTATGAATCAAATGATAAATCAATTTGGGAGAAATGCAAACTAAAGTACATTTAAATATTTTTATTCAAGAAGAAGTTCTTATAAGTTGATTAACCACTTGGTTTTGAAAATCATGATGCACCTAACCATTTGTGCAAATTGCCTAAAGCATTATATATCTTAAAATAAAAATCATGATGCACCTAAGCATATGTACAAATTGCCTAAAGCATTATATATCTTAAAATAATCTCCTAGGAAAGTAAGTGATTACCTCAAAACTTAAACTCAATCGTATAATTAAGTTTGGGTGAGACTTAAGAGATTAACAATACAAGGTCATAAACACAAACTCTTAAATAATGGGAGAGAAGTTAGGGCTAGTATGGGACAATGGTAACGGGTGTAACTAGTGACAACAATGCGAATGACAAGGAAGTGAAGAACAAACTTGACGAAAATAATGAACCACTAAATGATTCTCCAGTTGAGGAAACTTTAAGAGATTTTTCTTTAAAATCATTCTAAAGTTGCTTTGGATTATGAAAACAGAAACTAATGAACCATTGAATGATATAAAATCATTCTATAAACTAATGAACCACTAAAAGGAACATTCCACGTTATATATGATGTTTGAGACCTTTTACAGAACTTTCATCGAACACGTGGTACCCTATTGAAATTCATCCCCACTTTGTTTCAAAATTATTGTCTTCTTCTATTACTCACCAATATAACCAGACAATAACAAACAATGACCTATTAGCAACCCAAATAAACCCTCAAAACTCAATCCACAATCACACTAACACATTAAACATACAACGACTCACATACAAAAATTGAAGACAAAAATTAAACCAAGAGCAGCAAGTAGACAACTAACCTGGAGATGGAAAACCTAAGATTATTTTCTTCCCAGATGAAACATAGTTTAAATTTGAATGTAAACAATGTCGTTTTCATTTATCGACGGAAGAAATGCCCATCGGTGTACCGACCATTGCTGCCTATTTTTACGACGACCTTCACCGACAAACATTTCTTCTGTTGGTAAACTCCGACGCTTATTCTTGCTGCCAACTATTGCCACCTATTTTTATAACGACCTTCACTGACGGACATTTCTTCCGTCAGTAAACTCCGACACTTATTCTTGCAGTCATCTATTGACGCCTATTTTTACGACAACCTTCACTATTTCGTCACTAAATTCCATCGAAAAAAAATTATGTTAATAAATTCCTCCACATTTACTGACGAAGTTTTTTCCGTCACAATATGCAATTTTTCCCGATAAGTTTACTGACGGAACTCAATTTTCGTCGCTAATTTACTACGAAATTTGGTCCGTCGGTAATTTGTAATTTTCTTATAGTGCAATATTAATCCAATTCTTTTACTTTGTAAAAAAAATCAAGAACCACTTGAGGAAGTAAATTTAGGTAATTCAGGAGAATTTGACGAGGTATTTGTTAGCAACAACCTTGATCCAAAATATGAGTAGAGTTAGTCGAGCTCCTAAAGTAATCCTAGGAAAATAGAACCCAAGGTAAAAAAATTTAGCAAAGGCTATTGCATTCTAGAAAACGAGGAATTCTAGAATCGGTTTGTTGTTTATAAGATGAAAAACAAATTTATTCAATAGAACCCTAATACACTTGACATGTTCCTCTTCAGAAATGAGATTTCTAGAAGAAGCGTAACTATTAATCAAACTTGAATAAGAACTTTAAAAGGCACTGAGGTCCAAAGTGGAAGTTACCTCAACTAAGCACATGAAATCCTCCCCAACAATAGGTAAACCAATTAGAAAAAAAAAACATCTTTGAGAGAATTAGAGCCATACCTAAAATAAAAGATAAAGGAATTATAGGGGGACTTTAGAATTTCAAAAGAATAAATATGAGATTAGATATACATTTTGGTAGGTTCCTACAAAGATATATTAATTTGAGAAGTCCTTGCCCCTTCCAAGTAGAATGGTAAGAAGGGAATAACTTATCTATCCATTTAACCCACTAGTCCGCATTTTTTGCTCATGGCTTTAGAGATTTTGGGGTTTGAAATGGAGGAAATTCTAGATGAAAGTTTTATCTACTCACTTGGGGAGATCCATCGGATGAAGGGATTCCAATGGTCAAAGGTAATCCCTACCCATGGTCAGAATGTGGAAATCCTCCTAACATGTTGAAATAAGGAAATTTTGACAAAAAAATTATAAGAAAAATTCAAAAAGGAGATTTAGTTTTAGGAAGTTTCCCACCTTAATTATTCTAACGAAGGATGGTAAAGGTTCATTTGGAATTAATATTACCTTAACTTTTACAACATACATAAAGAATAAAGTTTAGAAAACTAATCAAATTTTTAAATAAAGTACAAAAAATTCTAAAGCATACGTCTTTGGAGTTCAATTTAGTGAAGTTAGTAGAGATGGAAGAAGATGCGTGATGTGTGAAAGTTGAAGTCCAAGCAAAGTTCACTAAGTTTTAGTGGAATTCACAAGGAAGAGAAGGAAAAGGCACTGAAGTTGATAAAAAAAAGGCAGAGTTTACTTAGAGTCTAATATAGAAAATGGTGTAGGGCAAGAGGAATTTATAGCAAAATTGGCAAACTCTAAGGGAGCAGTAGAAAAATGAAACTTAAACTGATAAGATCTTTTAGCTTCCATAACAGATGATGAGTTGGGAGTTTTAAACACAAGAGAATTTTGATATAATCTTTGTGCTCAACATTCCCTCTCAATTAAGGGGCTCCCTTTAATTAAGGGCTATACAAAGATCAGTCTGATTATGTTTCCGGTCTTTTTCTTCTAATTAGATTATCCTTAGCTCCTTAACTTCCTAAAACTTCCAATCCATATATGAGAATTTGATTAATGGTCTTGCACTCATTTTATGGAAGGTTAAAAGGTCTTTAATACCCTATATTTAGTATGTTAACCAAATATATGCATAAGGAAATTGTTGAATTCCTAAGAAGAATTCAGCCCATTTGGCCCAAAAGTGAAAAGATTTGAGTGTTATAAGTCCTAAAAGTCAGTTCTCCACAGAATTCCTAGACATAAGAAGTGGTAAAGAAATTCAAGACATGGGAGACAAGACGGTTAAGACGCAATGAACATGCGATGATAGTTATTCAAAACGTGAACATACATGGTAAAAGAAAATTGACGTGGGGAAGTTACAAGAGAACTGTTTAAGGGAATTACACATGAAAAAATGTATAATACACCAGCAACAAAAACACAAAGGGAAGACAACACAACAAAAACACAAGCCCCGTCATTATTTCAACTTCTTTTTATATTTTGTACTTTTCTTTTCCTTAAATTAAATTATCTCTTTATTTAAAATCTTATTTCAACAATCTTTAACATTTTAATAGCTTAGAATTTTATTATTTGAGTATTTCAAAGTCCACCTATATTGTTGATGGTTGAACTCAACGCTTTTTTTTTATAAATTTTTTTTCACTCAAACTGGAAATTTTATTCTTGATCTTGGCAAGTAGTCATTGAATAATTGATTTGAGAATGATGTTTTACAGGTAACTTTCCCCTTGTGAGGGCATGTTATTAGCCATTTAAAGAGGATTCCATATACATGTCCCCAGACTAACAAAAAGCTCCCAATAGACTCAGAAACATCTAAATGGAGGAAGAACATATTAGCAATGATTAGTAAGGTTGATAAATCTCTCAGGTGCTTGCATCTATAAGTGTATAAAGAAGAGGAATATTCAGTATTTAAAAGCAACGGCTATTTTTCACATGAAATGCCCTTAAAGATTTGGATTCTCCAAGTATTATTGCATGGAGAGCTGACCCACCTTTGAGAGTAGTCGCAGTAAGAGAATAAAGATTTTTTTTTTCTTTTTATTTGGAATATTCACCGTGTCTGGCCCAGAATGGTGATTAGGATTCCTACTTATCGAACTCCTGGTCAACACGCAAGCATATGTGCCAAATTATGGCTCCCTAGCGTCGAATATGCATATGCCATGTCTTAAATGGAAGCCATCCATGCAATGGTCAGATCGTTAATTGACATCAACTCCATATGCAAGCAAAACATCGGTTTAGTTCATATAAAAAAAAGGATTGTAACTCGTATTCAACAAAACTACTGCTCTTTTCACACCGTTTATATCATAAATAGATGACTGAGATTCATGAGATAAGGTAAGGATAGGATAAAATGGACAGAGAATCTCATCCTGGCATCCTCGCAATGCAACTTGACCATGTCCATTAAACCTTGTCATACTCCTGAATTTGTCTGAATACTTCTTAGGAACTCCATAATTATTTCTATACTTTCTTTTTTCAATGCGAAAGAGCATTTATACTAGAATTCTGTTAGCATTTATGATTTTTAAACTACACTAGTTAGAAGGGATATCAGTTCCTCTATTCCTCATCTAACTAAAATTGCATTTAGATTAGGAATTCTGCCTTCATGTCCCACATTTTATGCAACCATTAGGTTCTTCGAATGAGCTGGAACTCCAAGATAACACTTTTGACATTACTAGCCACCTCTGCCTCCACTCCCGTTCAGCGTCTGCCCGCCGCATTCCAAAATTCTTAAAAATGTGTTGGGAACATTCCCTTTCTCAAGGCGATAAAGAAAATTCTCCTAACCTCAACTGCCTGTGAGTTTACTTTACAACCACCTGATATTGTAGCACGCGGCAGCCATGGAATAACCGAATGAAGAAAAGATGTTATAGATGCTCTGATATATAAAACTCAATCTTCCATGACCCAACCTTGTTATAGAAGAGCCTGGATTTGCCACAATGGAATTTACCTATGCATATACGCTTAGATAGGAAGAGGACTAAAGATGGAAATGGATATGAATCTTTGCTCATGCCCTTTTAAATTATTGCGAAGAAAACGAATATTATTCGAGAAAAGGATGAAAGGAATTTGGCAATGTTCATTTATGGGGAACTGATTCCGAAACATTTAAAACCTACTCGAGGAAGGTTTACTTGAAAGAGTTGGATTTAGGAATCAAAGTGGAAGTGACAAACGCTTACACGTCTACATCCATTCACGTCATTACTTCATCTGATGTAGCTGTAGAGAATACAGCAATGGACGAAGGAATTATTGTATTTCCACTTTATTACAAGAAATAAGTCACTACAACAAAAAAGATTATTAGCCACTTTTTTTTAACGAAGAATTGAAAATCGAAGCCAAATGTACACTTTTGGCGATGATATTTCACTACAAGAAAATTATAAATTAACAACAAAAAATTACCGAAGGAACAAATACTGTAGCTAATTAGAGATGGAAAATTAATATCCGTCGGTAACATTATCGTGAAAATTTCCATTTTGTGACAGACAAAATTTTTTTGGGTAAAGGTAGAGGGAAATTTCCTGGAAAATTTTCCAATGGCGTATAGCGACGAAAAAGTCATACTCATCGGTAAATTAGACGGGAACGCTTGCCGCAATAAATTAGCGTCGGGGATTTACCAATGGATCTATGTTCCAACGGTATAACCATTTCGTCGATAAATTTACACAGAAATGCTTGGTTCAATAAGCAAGCATCAGGGTTTGCTGATGATTATGTATTCTGTCGATGATTTTTCGACGGTCTGAGCACTCCGTCGTTAGCTTCAGCTTAATCATTTTAAATAAGTAAAAAATGACGTCGTTTGATTTAATTTAAAACGATTAAGTTAAAGCTAATGACGGTACCAAACGACGTCATTTTCGTTTGGGGTTAAACCCATCTCGAGCCTTCCCTCTCTCATTTTCTTCTCTGTGTTTTCGCCATCATTTCTCCTTGTTGTTGCTAATCGTCGTGGATCATCATTGTCGCTCGTCCTTTTCTCCATGTCGTCGCTCACCCATCACGTGTCATCGTCGTCATCTTCCTTTAATCGTCGATTGAGGTAACATTTTATTCTTTGATTGTTTTTTACGACGTCGTTGAGTTTTGTTTGTTACTTTATTTTATGTACTGCTTTGTTTTTCATTGTCTTCTTTTCTTTGTTTTGGTTATCATCCTTGGCTATCAGATACTCTAGCTTCATCATCTTCTTCCTTCACATGCTTCAGTGACTTCTTTTGCGTGTTGGTTAAGGTAAGTGGGTTTTGTTATTTATTGGGTTTTTGTGTACTTGGTTTAATTTGGGTATTCGTTTGTGGTTTTAACCTCCTATTTGAACTTGTTGCATTTTTAATGTAAATGACCTACACCAACTAAAACTTGTTTGTAGAATGAACTTCAGTTTGTGGCTTTAAATTTTAAGTATTGTTAATCTAAATTTTATGTATTGTTAATCTAAATTATTAGCTTTAAATTTTAAGTATTGTTAATCTCTATCATTAATACATTTTCTTATTGGTTGTGATTGGTTGCTACATTCTTAAAGTTGGGGTTTATCAATGAATTAATATAGGATGTGTTTGAAATATAGTTCCAAATATTTGAATTTTGTCAATGAGTTATTTCATTGATACTCTCTGAATTGATTAGGTTCTCTTTAATTTTCATATTCTCACCCCATTTTTGGTTGGATTTTTTCTATTTTTCTTTACGTATATTTGTTTTGTAATGGGATTGATAAATGAATGATTTTAGGGGTTTTGAGGAACTTCAATATAGGATATTGGTTGAGTTGTCTTACAAATGACATTATGGATTGAGGACCACAGTTTTGTTTATGTATCAATATGGGAGGGGTTTGAATGTTAAACAAATATACTATGATATTACTGCATTTTCAGAGGTTCATATGGTCAATTTGTAACTTCATATAGGAAGCATTTTAACATTTTTATAGTTGCTAAATTGCCATTTTACATATATTTAATATTAGGTGTTGCATCATTCATTTATGCTAATATGAGAATATATAGCATGATTATGAGTTAATTTGTTAAATTTTTAGGTTTTAAAATAATGGTGAGATGATCTAAGTCCATAAACTACTATAAGAAAACACTTAACTAAAGTTACAATATGCAGATTATTTATTTCAAAGCTTTTGATTCTATCAATTGGAACTTCATTCTAACTTTTAGGATTTCCTATCTAATTTTTTTTAATAAAATGTGAGAAATTGAAGATGTACAACATATCATTTAAGGATGATCTTTTGTTTTCATGTATAGTTAACCATAAAATGCCTTTCTGTGTGCTAGGTCCAATGGCATAGTCATTGATTAGTTTTTATGTTCTTCTTTAATAGTCTAACTATTTATGTTTGGGTTATGTTTGAATAACTGATGAGTAGATGTACGATTACATAAGCATTTACTGTATGTGGAATGAGTTTGAGATCATATGAATGATTTAAGGCATACTAAACCACTAGGATGGTATATAGTCTGGAAACCCGTGATGTAGCTTCCGTAAGGCTTATTGATGAAGCAATGCTACATACCATAGTTTTGAAATCAATTGTAGGTGATTAATTCGATTGATTAATACTTTAACTTCGAATTGATTAATACAAACTTAGTATTAACACAAGAAATTAATACGTTTTATAGACAGGACAATTCTTTCCATAATAAACCCCTAGGATGATATATAGGCTGGAAACCCGTGATGCAACTCCCGTGAGGCTTATCAGTGAAAACTTCCATGAGCCTAGAAGTCACAACGAGAATTTGTTTTCTTGATTCACAGGTGTAAACAATGCCACGTACTATAGTTTTGAAATCAATTGTAGGTGATTAATTCGATCGATTAATACTTCAATTTTGATGTGATTAATGCAAACTTAGTATTAACATAAGAAATTAATACGTTTTATAAACAAGACAATTCTTTCCATAATAAACCCCCAGGACGGTATATAGGCTAGAAACCCGTGATACAGCTCCCGTGAGGCTTATCGGTGAAAAATTCCATAAGCCTAGAAGTCACATCGAGAATTTGTTTTCTTGATTCACAGGTGTAAACAATGCCACGTAATTAATTCAATTGGTTAATACTTAAGGGATGCTGTGTAAAGTTTAGATGTTCTGTAAACTTTAGGGAATATGAAGGATACTAACTATGGAATCACTGTTTGAAATTAACAGTTTTGCATGAATGAGTAATGTTGATAGATCTTGGATGTATAGACGATTAACACCTGATGGTTTCATTAATCCTGAGTTTGTTGAGGGAGTTAAAGGTTTTTTTCATTATTCATATTCTCAACCTGCATATATGGATGGCCTAAAGATCAGATGTCCATGTAAAAAGTGCAAACACATTTGTTTCCTTTCTATTGATGAAGTGAATGGGAAAAGGGTTTGTCCCAAACTATTTTGAGTTGACACGACATAGAGAACTATTGATTTGTAGCACCTCAAAGGGTAATGAAGTACAATTGTCAGTGAACTTAAATGAGTTTGAAGGGGGGATTGGATTTAGAACAAATAATGTGGATGCAAATGAAAATCCTTACATGAAAATGGTTTATGATGCAGTCGGTTATACCTTTCAAAAAAATATAGAAAATCTTGAAGAAGAACCAAACCCACATGCAAAACAATTTTTTGACTTACTACATTTAGCTGACCAAGAATTATGGCTAAATTGTGAGACAATGACTCAATTGTCTTCAATTGCTCGAATATTGAACATAAAGTCTGAAGGGTATATTTTTGATAGTAGTTTGGATAAAATTCTTGGATGGTATAATGAATCATTGCCTCATGATCATACAATGGTAGATAGTTTTTACACTATGAAGAAACTTATTAGAGGTCTTAGTTTGTCTGTTGAAAAGATTGATTGTTGCAAATTGGGATGTATGTTGTATTGGAAAGATGATGTGAAATTACAAGAGTGCAAATTTTATGGTCAATCTAGGTTCAAGCCTAGAAAGCATTCTATGAAACAAAATTAGTACCCTAGAAGCGAATGTATTATTTCTTGCTAACTCCGAGACTTCAAAGATTATATGCTTCTAATGTTACTGCATCTCACATGAGATGGCATAATAAATACGAACAGGAAGATGAAATAATGAGTCATCCATCAGATCCACTAGCATGAAAACATTTCAATGACACCCATTATGAGTGTGCTGCTAAAAGTCGAAATGTTAGGTTGGAATTATCGACAGATGGATTCCAATCCTCCAAGCTCAGTAAAACAACATCTAGTAGGCGGTCCACAACCCATGAACTCCATGGGCTTCGGAGCATAGTGCAGACATTGGCAACTCAGTTGCAACAGTCGATGGAGTACATAGCTCAGCTCCATAATGAGATGGATGAGTTGAACATTAAATGTAAGAATTGTTTTACAATAATTGCAAAAAATGAAAATGAAAGGAACAAATTCCCCTAGGTTGCCTCCAAGAAGTTCCTTTGTTTATTGTTGTTGGCTCAACTCCATGTTTTCCTCTTTAAGTGATGCCATCTTGTTCTTCAACTATCAGTCCGCATTCTTCGCTTAGAATCCTTCATAGTACGGCTTCAAGCATTGACCATTCACCTTAAATTTCTTTTCTATTTTCAAGCTCTGTATCTCTAGTGGACCATATGGATTAACATTAGAAATCATAAAATGAATGATCCAACATGAACACAAAATACCTAGGAAAAATTTAAGTCTAGAATGATAAAGAAGCATTTTTTGACCAATAAAAAGTAATTCTTAATTTTAATCATTAATCAATCAATCAATTTTACTGTTTCGTAATTCATTGTTAGTTATTAATTCTTTATTTTTTTAGTTTAAATTTTAGTTATTCATCTTATCATTAGCTTAAACAAAATTTACAAGAAATGTTGGGTGACTATTACAATCCTCGATGGATGATATCTTTTATACTATAAGTTGTGATATGTATACTAGAAGTTTAAAAGTTTTTCAATTGAAACTTTAACAAGTTTTTGACACAATTGTAAGGATTGTTAGACCATCTACTATAGTTCAAGTTTCCTTTGTTTAAGGATTTTAACACATTTCTTATATAATTATAGGTGTATGAATACAATATTAATTAGGAGTTTAAGCAAAGTAAAGGATACTTAAGTTTCTAACATTGCTAAGTAAAAGAGAAAGATTTGAAAATTGAGATGCTAATAAGTGATAGAAAAAATAATGGTAGAGGAACAAAATCAAAGAGAACAACAAAGGACCTTACGGACTTCATGAGTCTAGTGTTGAATGCAAATCAACAAGGAATAACAATACCACTATTGCAACCCAACACATTTGAAATCAAACCAGCATTGCTAAATATATTGCAAACTATTATCCAATTTTACAGACTGGCCAATGAGGATCCTAAAGCTCATTTGGTCATCTTCCTGGAGATATATGACATGTTATGATATAGTAGGCTATCGGAAGATGCAACCAAAATGAGTTTTTTTTTTTCCTTTTACACTTAAAGATCGAGCCAAGGCATGGTTGAACTCTCTCAACCTAAAGAATTCACAATATGGGAGAAGTTGGTGCAAGCATTCTTGGATAAATACTTCCCCTTAACGAAGGACACTAGAATTATAAAGGAAATCACAAATTTCCAACAAAGTAAAGGAGAGTCATTATATGAAGCATAGAAGAGAGAGTTATAAAGGAGTTGCCCACATCAAAAATTACTAAAGTATCTGCTTTTGCAAATGTTCTATAGTGGTGTAAATCCACTTACACCGTGCACCATAGATGTAGCTGCTGGTGGCTCTTTGATGAGGAAAAGATTAAAGCAACACATGATTTATAAAAGTGATGAAAAATAACAACTCTCGATGGACGTTGGAAATAAGTAAATATTAGCTAACCTTTAAAGATCAAAAGGGAGTGCTTGTTATTGATTCATTGATAGTGCTACAAGTTGAAGTAGTGAACTTGGAAAAATAATTGAATAGCTGAAACACACTTCTTCCTACCTATTCATGTTAATTTAATATAGATGCTAACTATGTGGACAAGAATTTCATGTCTCAACTGTTTGCTTTCTAGTGGAAAACAACAGCAAGAAGTAACTCAATTTTATAGGAGCATAATATGGTCAAGGAGGTAATAATCCCTATTCTTATACTTACAATCCTATGTGGAAGAACCATCGTAATTTTTCTTGGTCTAACAATATAGGTAATCTAATGAGAGCTTAATAGTCACCAGGATTTCAACAATATAGCCTCGATTCTTAGGAGTCAAAGATGGAAAAATTGATAGATGTTTTAAATTCCAAATTTACGAGCCATGATGAGGACTAAAAGAGTATGGAAGCTGAATTTGACCAAATTAGAAAGAATCATGCTTCTTCCATTCACAATCTGGAGGTTCAAGTGGGTCAATTGGCCAATTTATTGTCTACACAAATTGTGGGGAGCCTTATAAGCAACATAAAATCTAATATAAGGGAGAAATCGTTGGCCATCACACTTATAAGTGAGAGAAAGTTAAAATAATCCTATAAAGTAGAAGATCAAGAGAAAAAGGACAAGAAAAAAGACAAGAAAGAGGAAACTCTTTATGCTCCTGCCTCTCTATATGCACTAAAGATTCCATTTCCTTAGAGGCTATAGAATAGTCAAATGGATCTGTAAATTGTAAATTTCATAGAGAAGTTAAAGAAATTATAACTTAACTTGTCCTTTGTGGAAGTTTTGAAGAGCATACCCTAGTATGTGAAGGAAAACTTATTCTTCATATTGGTAAGGAGCATGTTGAATTTAATATGAATAAAGTACTAAAAAATTAGAAGGAAAGTAGCTCTTGCATTAAGTTTTATATAGTATATGAATGCATAAAAGAGAAAATTGAGTGCAATTCAAAAGAAGTGAGTGTTAGGGAAGTAGAAGATGATAAAGAGCTAGAGGGGGTTGAGTTGGATGACAAATTAAAATGAGAATCATTAGTAAGGACAGAAGCATCCATGCCACCCTCTATTCAGAAATATCATTTGTAAAGTTGAAAACTAACGGGGAATAAAAAAAGAGAGTGGCAGAGATAATTATAAAGTGAATAAGATTCATGGAACATAAAATTTTAGACACAAGAACTGTAAGTCGTAATTGTATGATGCATAAGACCTTAACATCCCTAACAGGTGTTGGTTAAAATAATTGAACTAAAATGATTAAGCTAGGGACCTCAAAATTAGCATTTTATGCTGCATTTAGGTTTTTCATAATTTCATGCTTGATAGTGCTTTATTATTTTTTATGTTTTTTGTTTTATTTAGGAGTGAGTTTGCATAATGGTTTTCATAATTTGAAATGTGTCAAATGGTTAGTAAAAATATCTAGGAGGTTGCATAATAATATGGTTGTATAATTGTGCACCTCTTGCACGATCATATAACAATATCATTAGAAATTGTGCACGATCATGAACAGTTTCTTACTAACCTCTGGCATGATCAGAAAGAAAAGTGTTTTAAATAGACTATTAGTTTTATGATGGAGGAATAAAAAAAATGATATGCATGATCATACAAGGGATTGCACAATCATGCAACTACGTAAAATTTTGTCCAATTGCATACTCACACAATTATGAGGACATAAATGTACATAGTGTGTTCCTAGCCTCTAGCAAGATCGTGAAGAAAAGTTAGGCTATGGTTTTGTTATGGAGGAGTAAAAAACTGATATGCATGATCATACATAAGGGATTGCATGATCGTCCAAATGGACAAAAATCCTTTGACATGATGATATAACCTTTACAACATTATAAAGTAGCTTAACTTTATGAGAACACAGTATGGTTGGAGAGGTAATAATCCCTATTTTAATACTTACAGATAATTTTTCTTGGTATAATAATGTAGGGAATCAAATAAGAGCTTAAGGCATGCCAGATTCCAGCATGATGGGTTTGGTTCATTGGAATCAGAGATGGATAACGTAATATATTTTTTGAATCCAAGTTCATAAGCCAAGATGAGAACCAAAAGAGGATGGAAACTATGTTCAATCAAATTGTAAGGAACCATGCATCTTCTATTCACAATCTGGAGGTTCAAGCAGAATAATTAGCTTATGCATTATCTACATAAAGTGTGGGGAGTTTATCAAGCAACACAAAATCAAATCCATAGGAGCAACTAAAAGCCATCAAACTTAGGAGTATGGAAGAGTTGGAAGAACCATCCGAAAACTAAGATAAATCCCAAGAAGTAGAAGTGTAAGAACAAACTGACAAAGATGAAGAGAAGAAAGAGGAAACTCTTTATGTTCCTCCTTCTCTATATATATTAAAGATTTCATTTCCATAAAGGCTGCAAAATAATATATTAGATGCACAATTTGCAAAGTTCATGGAGAAGCTAACGAAATTATAGATCAACCTATCTTTTGTGCAAGCTTTGGAACACATGCCTAAGTATGCGAAATTCCTTAAGGATATACTATCAAACAAGGGAGCATGGAAGCACAATCAAATTGTTTCTTTGACTGAAAGTTGTAGCTCTATAATTTATAGCCATATGCCTAAAAATTGATGGACCCATAGAGTTTCATTATACCTTGTGTTATTGGTAATTTAAAATTTGCTAAATGTTTATATAACTTAAGTGCAATTATTAGTCTTATGCCTTTGTCAATTTTTAGGAAATTGAGGCTAGGAGACGTAAATTCGACTTCCATTCTTATTTAGTTAACGAATCAATCTATAAAGAAACTATTTTTCATGGTAGAGGATGTCAAATTCAATGAGGACAAATTCATTATTCTGATGGACTTTATAGTGTTAGACTTTAAAGGATAGGAATTGCACACTTATTCTTGGAAGACCATTTATGAACACTGCTAGAGCTTTAGTTGACATTTATGAAGGCCAACTCATCATTCAAATTGGTGATGAGTAAGTGGATTTCAATATGAATAAAGTTTTGACAAATTCGAAGGAAAGTAGGTACAACATGGAGATAGATATAGTTGATGGGTGCATTAAAGAGAAAGAGGAGATCTATAAAAAACTAGTGAGTGTTGGGGAAGTTGAAACTAAAGGAGAACTAGAAAAAGAGAACATGGTTGTTTAACCAAAGTAAGAGATCTTAGAAAAAATAGAAGCACCCGTACCACCCTTCTTCGAAAAACCACCCATTCTCAAGTTGAAGCCTTTACCTACATAACTTAGGTACACCTTTTTAAGTAAGGGTCACACTTTACCCATCATCATTTCAAACTTGTTAGATGGGGGAACAAAAGAAGAGAGTGGTAGAGATGATTAGGAGGAGGATGAGAGCCTTGGGATGAGAAATTCGGATATAAGAGGAATAAATCCTAATATGGTGATGCATAGGATTAATCTTAAAGAAGAAAATAAGGTAGTGAGGGAAAGACAAAGAAAGCTAAACTCTCATATAAAAGAAGTGGTCAAAAAGGAGGTAGTAAAGCTATTAGATGTGAGTATTATTTATCCAATTTCAGATAGTGAATGGGTTAGTTCAGTAAAATATGTACGTAAGAAAAGAGGCATAATAATGATGGAGAGTGAAAGTGGCAGGATGATCTATAATTGAATAGTCACATGTTGGAGAGTTTGTATTGATTGTAGGAATCATAATACAGTGACTAAAAAAGATCACTTTGTTTTACCATTCATGGATTAAATGATTTGAAGGATGGTGGCCATACATTTTATTGTTTCCTTGACAAGTGCTTCGGATATAATCAAATTTTCATCTATCCAGAAGGCCAAGAGAAGACCATTTTCACTTGTCCTTATGGAACATTTTCTTGTAGATGGATGCCTTTTAGTTTATATAATGCATTGACAACTTTTCAAAGGTATATGATGTTTAATTTTGTAGATATGATTGACAACATAATAGGATGATTTTTTAAATATTTGGAGATTCTTTTGTTCACTATATGAAAATTTTGGAATGAGTTCTACAAAGATGTGAAGAACCATAATTGGATCTATACTAGGAGACCTACCACTTCATAGTGCACGAGGGTGTAGTTTAAGGACATAGAATATTGTGCCAAGGTATAAAAGTGGATAAAGCCAAAATAGAGGTCATTAAGAAGCTTCCACCACCCATTAATGTGAAAGGCATTTGTTCATTCTTGGGACATGTAGGATTTTATCACTGATTTACTGAGGACTTCTCTCTCACTTCTATACCTCCAATTAACCTTTCAGTTTAAGATGCACTCTTCATGTTTGATGATAATTCCCATCCTCAATGGGAACAACCATATTGTAATATGAGTGGATTGTGTATCCAGATAGGCTAAAGCAATGGAGACTTCAATTAATGATGGTAAGGTGGTGCAAAAGTTCATAAAAAAGTTATTCGATAGATTTGGAGTGCCAAGAGCCACAATTAGTAATGGAGGAGACCATTTCTATAACAATTCTTTCAAACACGAGCATGAGAACATGTTGGAGACGAAGGTCAACAATTCAGGGAAAGATTGGGCATTAAAGCTTGATGATACTCTATGGGCTTATCAAACTATCTTTAAGACTCTAATTGGTAGAACATGTAGCGCCCCCTTACCGTAGAGTATCTACCGGAACGCCCGTAAGTCATTCCAGTACATATCCTACGATAAGAGAACACTACTGACAAACACCACTATACTCCCCAT
>JAOQMR010000211.1:11789841-11801852 GCA_027563865.1 Erythroxylum pelleterianum
TAACGCTCCCTCTCAAGTTGGTACATAGATATCACACATGCCCAACTTGCAAACAAGATTATGAAACTGTTTGTTGTAGAGTCCTTTGATGAAGACATCTGTCAGTTGTTCATTAGACCCCACAAGGGATAAGTGTAAAGAGTCATTCACAAGTTTCTCCTTTACAAAGTGTAGGTTAATTTCTATGTGTTTTGTTCTATCATGCTGGACAGGATTATGAGATATGCTAATGGCAGCTCTATTATCACAGTAGAGGGATTATAATCCCTAATTAATATACATGTATATAAATGACTCACTTACTCCATTCTGTACATAATGAGTAAAGAAAATGAAAATTTTCTCCTATGTTTACATGGTATCAAAGCCATACATGGCTATTTGAAGGTTTAGTTTTCTGCCCAAGTGCAAAATTTCAGTGTTCTCCTTGCCTTAGCTGCAAGGGCTTGGGTTACTAGCTCAAGGTGATGTTTAACTCTCACCCCAAGTACCCCCCTAGACTCGCCAGCCACCGACCGACCCCTAATCGAAAACTGATCACCAGAGGCCATGCGAGTGACCACACACATCACCCAGATAACCTATCATCTTTCCCACGCACAAGTGCGTGGATACCGGTGTGACAGAGCTGTACTACCCCATCATCTTTCCCGGCGTCGCCTCCTCCATCTAATTCTTCTGGTACCTGATTCACCATGACCATCAACTGCCTAGGTGGTTCATACACTGTTTCACCACTGTAACTCAATAATAAAGAGTTTCAGTCCTTGCTCTGCTATGTTTTCAGAAGTATTGATGATATTGTCACTGAGGTAACTTATTTTGTGGAGTTATTGGAAACTACTAAATACTTGGTGTGTGCTTTCTTAACACAGCCTTGTTTGGTGTAGCTTCTGAACTTTTCATATTGATTTTTCTTGCCACTGCTTGTTTTTTTCCCTCAATTCTTGTCACTGAACTTCTGATTCGAGACTGCCACAAAATCCCCTGGTCTATCACGTGGCTTTGTTTTAATATGGCTGAAGAGCAGAAATTAATTGTACTTACTGATGTTATTCTAACAATATCTAAGATTATTGAATATAAGTTAATAGGTCCTAACTATCTACATTGAAGCAAGACAATTACAATTTATTTGCGCAGTATTTCCAAATATGACCACCTTATAGATGATCCTTCGATTGATGTTACAGGAAAGGAATCATTGACACATGAAGCTAGATTGTTCTTGCAAATTCAAATTTTGATAGACACTAAAGTGGTCAGAATGATTAATCATTCTGAGTATGTTAAGGAAGTAATGGATTATTTGTAATTTTTGTATTTGTAAAAAGAGAATACTACTTATATTTAAGATTTTTGTAAGAGTTTTATCGGTTTGAACAGCATGATCAGATTATTCAAACCTACTTTATGAATTTCAAAAAGGTTTATGAAGGATTGAATGCCCTGTTACCTTTTAGTCCTGATATTAAAGTACAACAAACTCAACGAGAGAAAATGGTAGTTATGAATTCTTTTATTTGGCCTCAATTATCATTTTGATACAGCAAAGTCTCAGATCCTCTCTTGTGTGAAAATTTCCTCTCTAAATGAAGTATTCACCAAAGTTCATCACACAGAGAATAGTGCTAGTGTTCCTCCATGTGCTCAGGCTTCTAGCACTCTTGTTAGTCACATTAATGGAAGGCCTTCTAATCAACATCAAAATAAAGGAGGCAATACAATGGGTTGGGCAAAGCGGAATCATGGTACAAGAGGAGTCAAGTGTCACTACTGTCACGAGATGGTGCATATCAAGCGCACATGTCCAAAGCTACAAAATAAGTCTCAAAAATCTCACTCAACTCGTACTGCTATTGTTGAGACAGGTAATCCCGATACATGCCTCCTTTTCTCCTCCAACATTCAATGGGTTATTGATTTTGGTGTTAATAATCATATGACAGGTAATCCTAATCTTCTTTCCACCTTTAAACGCCACAAATATCATTCCAAAGTCATTTTGGCAGATGGTTCTACCTCATCTGCTCTAGGTTCTGAAACTGCTAATCGTACTCCATTTTCCCTATCATATGTTTTAGGCCTACCCAAATATTCATTTAACTTAATATATGTCAGCAAAATTACTCAAGCTCTAAATTGTTGTCTTACTTTTTTTGAATTATTATCTGTTTCAGGATCTTATGGCGAAGGGGACATGTATCCAAAGGTCTCTATTTCTCGGATACTCTTGAGTTTGTGCCCAGACACATTACTTCCTCCATTATTTTAACCCTTTTTTAAGCACACTGTCGATTTGATCATCCTTTGTATGTGTTAAAGAAAATGTGTAAAGAATTTCAAAGTATATCATCTTTAGATTCTTAGTTATGTCAGTTTGCAAAACATCATAGTTTGTCGTATGTTTCTCGAGTCAATAACAAAGGTAGTTTCCCTTCGAGTTAGTTCATTCCGATATTTACGGTTTGTTTCCTATTGTATCTAAAACTGAATTTCGATACTTTGCTACCTTTGTTAATGACTTTTCTCAAATTACTTGGCTTTATTTAATGAAAAACCATTCTAAGTTATTTTCCCATTTCACCATGTTCTGTGCTGAAATTAAAACACAATTTAACGTTTCTTTACATAATTTACAGAGCAATAATGGCAAATAATATATTTCTAATTCCTCTCAGACTTACATGCTTAAATATGGCATTCTTCACCAGACTTCTTGTGTTGACACACCATCTGAAAATGGTGTCATTGAAAGAAAATATAGATATCTCCTTGAAACAGCCAGAGAGCTTTTGTTCCAAACACATATTCCCAAGTGTTTTGGCTGATGCTATTTCAACATTTTATTTTTGATCAACCGTACGATACATTTGTTCTTTATAGTAAGATTCCTTATCACATCCTCTTTACTACCAAACCCTTGTTTCCCATTGAGCCTCATATGTTTGGAAGTACATGCCGTCTGTGATATTTGTCCTCAAGTCAACAATTAGATCCCAAGTCTATGAAATATGTCTTTTTGGGGTACTATCATCTTCAAAAAGGGTATCGATATTATTATCCTAGTCTTAATAAATACTTTGTGTCTGCTGATGTTACGTTTATGGAAAATCTTCCCTTCTTTCCAATTTCTCCAAACACTTTTGGTAGTCAGGGGAAGAAAGATCATTTATTAGTGTATCGTGTCACCTAGCAATCATCCAATGTTGTTTCTACACATGCTACTTCGGTACCACCTCCACCTCCAACTATTCTACATGTTTATTCCCGACAACGAGATATTTATGATTTCTGACACATGTCTGACAGTAGCTCTTTCTTCTTCATCAAATTACATAACCATTGATCTTAACCTTCCCATTGCACTCTGTAAAGGTAAACGTTAATGCACTTACCCAATTTCATCTTTTGTTTCTTATGATCATTTGTCATCTTCTTAATATCTTTTTGTTGCCTTTCTTGATGTTGTATCCCTTCCCAAAACTGTTCATGAGACCTTATCTCATCCTAGCTAGCAACTAGCAATGATAGAGGAGATAAATTCTCTCGATGTTAATAGTACTTGGACCTTAGTGAATTTACCTATTGGAAAAAAGGTTATAGGCCATAAGTGGGTCTTTACAATTAAAGTTAATCCTGATGGCTTCGTGGCTTGATTTAAAAGTCGTTTTGTTGTTAAAGTCTATACCTAAACTTATGGTATGGACTACTCTATCACTTTCTTTCTTGTGGCAAGTTGACATCTATTGTTTACTTATATCTATGGCAGCTACTCACTACTAGCCCTTACATCAATTGGACGTTAAAAATGTCTTCCTACATAGAGACCTACATGAGGAGGTTTATATGGAGCAACCATTTGGGTTTGTTTCTCTAGGTGGTATGGGAAAGACTGCCACCTTCAAAGATCTCTATATAGTTTGAGATAGAGTCCTCATACTTAGTTTAAAAAATTGTGACAAGTAGTTGGACAGTTTTCAATGAGCAAGAGCAAGTCTCACCATTCAGTCTTCTACAAACACTCTACGTCTAGCATTATCATTCTTGTTGTGTACATAGATGATATTGTTATTATTGGTAGTGATGTCATGCAAATTTCTTTCTTCACAGCTAGTTTTAAATGAAGGATTTAGGGGAATTAGAGTATTTCTTGGGAATAGAGGTAACAAGAAATAAGAAATGAAACTTCTTATCTCAAAGAAAATATGTGCTTGATCTACTATCCAAAACTGGGAAATTAGGTGCTAAACCATGCAGTGCTCCTACACCACCTAATTTCCAACTCATGAATGATGGAGATTTGTTTGAAGATCCTGAGAAGTATAGGAGATTGGTTGGGAAACTAAATATCTCATGATAACTTGTCCTGATATTGCTTACTCTGTTAGTATTGTAAGTCAATTTATGGCTTTTCCAATAGTTCATCATTGAGCCAATTTAGAGTAGATCCTATGTTACATGTAAGGAGCTCTCAGACGAGATTTACTACATAAAAATTATGACCACATTCGTATAGAGTGCTTCTCAGATGCAGATTGGGTAGGATCTAAGATTGATCAAAAGTCAACCACAAGCTATTGTATTCTCGTTGGAGGAAATTTGTTCTCATGGAAAAGTAAGAAATAGAATGTTATATCTCGCTTGGGTACAAAATTAAAATACAAAGCTATGGTACAATCTGTGAGAAATAATTTGGATATATTAGCTCTTGACTGAAATTGGTCTTAAAGTCCCAATGCTAGCAAAGTTATGGTAATAACCAAGCTGCTCTTACCAAGCTATGGTACAATTTGTGTGTGAAATAATGTGGATATATTAGCTCTTGACTGAAATTGGTCTTAAAGTCTCAATGCCAGCAAAGTTATGGTAATAACCAAGCTGCTCTTCATATAGCTTCTAACCCTATATTTTACGAACAAACTAACCATATTCAAATTGATTGTCACTTTGTTCGTGAAAAGGTACAACAAATTTTGGTTTCTACAAGATATGTGAAGACTAAGGAACAGCTCGATGACCTTTTTACAAAGCCTTTAAATGGGACTGGAGTTGAATATCTTTGTAACAAGTTGGACATGATCAACATCTAAACTCCAGCTTGAGGGGGATTGTTACATATTATAGGGATTGATACATATTATAGATATTTTAGATACAAATCATAGGCTTAATCGTAGGGACTACGATCCCTTGATTATAGGGATTATAATCCCTGATTAGTAGTAATATACATGTATATATATGACTCAATTCTATATATAATGAATCAAGTGAATTTCTTCTCCTAGGTTTAACAGAAACAACTTTTCTACTAGTTAGGGATAAGGTTGCATACTTCTAGACTTTTGCAGACCCTGCATATCAGTGAAACTCTTACTGGGATGTTATTTTAAGTTTACAAAAAGCAATACTGAAAAGTTGAATGTGCAAAAATGCATATTTAACTACACTTATTCCACCTCATTTACGTGTATGCCTAGTTATGTTCAACAAAATTCAAGTGTAAATCCAAACTTACAATAAACGAAATGGATCCTAGTTCTCACTTAATCCATGTTTCACATTTAAACAAAATAAATAAGTTAACAAAACACATTTTGAATCTATTTAAAGACCAATAATAGGGTTGAAAACTTACAAATGCCTTGAATGCAGGCTTGAGAGCAGACATTTCGTAGATACAACATCCTAGATTGAAAACAAAAATATAACATGAATAAAATTATTCATCATAACCTAGTTGATTAATCAAATAAAAACCAACTTACCTAAAGACCATATGTCTGACTTTGAACCATACGGTATATCAGCAAGAAGCTCCGGACACATATAGCTTGGAGTTCCCACGACCTGGATATATTACTTAATGCCCATTAATAACACCGAATATGTAAAGCTCTAATTGGAGGAACATCATTGGATCGTGTTTCTCACCGAAGAAGTAAGGTCATCAGAAGTCAAAATTTTTGCAAGTCCAAAATCACCTGCATAAGCATTGATCATGAGTATTCACATAGCTAGATATTATTCAAGTTGCAAATTTGATCGCAGGATCACTCACCTAGACGAATATCTTTATCTTTTGTCAAGAAGATATTAGAACACTGAAGGAATCATGAGACAATATCAGTACAACACAGCTTCACACATTATAGGCAACATTTTTTAAATTGTGGACATTAAGAAGCTACTAACCTTGACATCACGATGAAGAATATGGTTCATGTGCAAGTAATCAAGTGCCATCAGAAGCTGAACGAGCCATTTACAGAGTTTCTAAAAGACAGTAAACGAAAAGTCAATTGATAAGGGCCTTTATTATGCAAGATTCTTGTTCCATACAAGTCACTAATGTCAACCTATTATAGCAATTAATTACAATGTTGCCAGAACAAAAGAGCATTGAAAAATAGAAAAATAAGCATGAACACAACCTACCTCCTCTGGAAACAGTATACTGTTAGCTTTCTTTATAGCTTCTGCCCTATAAAGGAATGAGAAGAACATGAGTACATGTCAAGCAAAAACATTCACCTAATTACGTAGATCTTACTCCTAGCAAAAAAAAAGAACTTACATGTCTCCTCCTTCACAATAACCTATGATGATACACACATAGCAACCCTGAGCAGGAAGTATCATTCACAATATTAGACCATTCATATGACAACTGATCTTGTGGGAACCAGGAGAATGTGAAGAAAATCATAAGCCAAAAATACTAGGGATCTTTATCCATAGAAACAAACAAAAAATGGCGAAATAAATGCATTCTATTAATGTGACCAACTATTAATAAAGTAACGTAATATCTTAAATTTTTTGTAATTAATGCATAATTACCATCATGTTTAAAATACCAAGTTCATTCAATAACAGAGATTCTCAACTCATCCAAGCATGACATTGTCCTAGCCATTGGGAAATGAAGTAAATGAAATTCAAAAGGAGCATCTTAGAAAGCTTTAATTGTTACCATAATTGCAATTTCAACTAAAAATAACCTCAAGAATATAATTTTTGCTAGAAAAGACAATTCCCAACATGAAAGATGCCCAATTTCTACCCAAGTTAAAAGAAAGCGAATGAGATCATCAAACCATTCATCAAACAATGAACAGTTCATAAACAAGAAATCAGATAGGTTGAATTATGCTTAAAGGTGTACTTGGTCAAATGCTGCAATGATTCGGAAAGATGAGTTGAAAACTACAACAAATTACAGTGGACTAGAAGTTGGCATGATCACATTTAAGTACACATGGAGCATTCATCAAGTGAAAACAGTTAGGAAACAAGGAGATATTTTCCCAAGGTAGGGAAGGGGTTTTGAAAATATAAAAGAACTAGCAAATATGATATGTAAATCAATATCATACTGGAAAAGTATACCTTTTCAACCCAAGAATCTTTATATTCAACAACAAATGGATTTATGATTCTTGAAATGAGCTCCATCTGCAAGGAACAGTACTGAATTTGAGGTTCGTGTATCCCAGTATCATTATACATATTCAAGATCAAGAACAAGCAGTTATTAATGCAATCACACATTAACTATAGTAACATCTGTTAATATGCATTATATAGAGGACCCAATATCCTAAGTTAACGTCATATCATCATTTATGCCAATCTATTTACTAAACACAAACCTTTCCTAAGACTATATTTCAATTTTATTGAAATAAAAAAAAGCAGGGCCAAAGGCATTATTTAAATTCATTTTTCAACAGAAAAATATGCCAGTACACATCTGTTTATATGAGGATTCTCGGTGCAAGAGAAAAAATTGCGGGACTCCAAACAAGTACAATGTGGGACAAAGCTATGCATTATCAGGATAAATTGGTCACAAATTATAGACATCTGGATGCAACTTGGAGTTTACTATTCCAACCTCTTGATGTGCAGAACGGCGTGACCTGTCGGTTTGACGAGCAAGTCGAATCTTTTTCAGCACATACCTTAATAATCAATGGAATAAAAGTTGGCATAAGATGGTAGGATAAATCTTAATTATTTTTCTTATCATTTTACACGGGCTTTTAAAAGAGAGTATGGAGACTAGAGAATTATGTTGATTCTTACTTCTTTTTCTCATGCTTATGTCTTACAAGAAGAGCCGAACCAAATGACCCTTTTCCAATTTGCTCCAGTATTTCATACTGCTCCATAGAGAGTATTCAACAATAATTGTCTTTATTTCCTGGACACATAAACAGAATTCTATAAGTTGAACGACTAATAGTGAATTCAGGAATTACCCAGGAAATTCAGTAACCAAATCTACAATGAAGACAGGAAAAGACTGCACCAAGGCTGCAACAAGAAGCTACATTATCGGAAAAGTTGATAAATGCAGCTCTTAAGCGAGAAAGATCATTTTAAAGGAAGAGATGGAACTGCAGAAATATTGTCAGTTTCTCGAACGAAATTTTAAACCTCTGCTATAGAGTTTCCCCTGAATGGACAAGAGAAACTAAGAATTTTGCATGAACAACCACTTAAAACCTCAGTTGCACGACGAAAACCCAATAAGTCAGAACAGGAAAACCTTTCAATGGTCTCTTTTAGTTGCCAACCAAAGCAGAGAAAAGGAACCGAACCATAGAATAAAAAATTAATTTACGAATTTCTCTATCTTGGAACCCACCAAGTTCAAAACATAGCCACAAGCAACATCAGCTAAACCATTCAACTGATTCAAAAACTCATAACTTAGGTCCATGTATTCGATATCTCACCAACTCGTACAAGCCCTCTAGCTTTCCAACTCTAGTCCCCAGACATTTTCTTTACAACCAAGTGCCCTCATTGTCAAAACCGAGAGCCGGGAATGGGAGAGAGAATAGGCAAATGACTATCTAAACAAAAGGCGGCACTTAAGAAAACACACGTTTACCGGCTTAGCTCGCAGCATTTCAAATCAAACAACTGAAAATAGCAACTAACTCCACAAATCTATAGAAACATACAATTAAATGAAGACAAAGACGATTAAGTATAGAAAGATCCAGTCTTTGAGTAAGATCTCGAAGTAGAAATAAAGAGAGAAACAAAATGAAGAAGCCAAAAGCCAAATCTGCCGAAAAGAAAGGAAATGAAGGTTACCTGTAAGTGAAGGGCAAGAAACGGTTATCAAGTCACAGGAGATGACAATGTGAGCAGCAGGCAGAAGAAGTAGAAGTCAACATTTGCAGGGGTGGTAGTGAGGAAAACGACAACGTTTTAAGGGGGAGAGGCTGAGGCGGAAGGAGGAGGTGAAAGAGGAAGCTGCAGGAGCTCACGAGACATTGCGGAGAAAAGGACAGATTTTGGTTGGACCACACCGCGCTTGGAAGATTCATGGACTTGGCAAATGTTTTTTTATCAGTCTCGTCATAATTACTTTACTACGTTTATTTATTATTATTACATAGTTTGTTGCATTTTGGAATGTCTTATTGTAAGAAGCACGGAGACGATAAAATGGAGTCGTATTCGCATGTCGGGCACGTATCCGTGTCAGACACATATCTAACATGGATACTCACGAAAATTGTATATATATACTCCATATTTTTTAAGAGAGATTTATAAAGTACAAAATATGTATGAACTATTAAGATATTGGAAGTCTCGAAACACATTACCAATATATATCATATTATGAATTCTGAATTTTTTCTTAATTCTAAATTTTATAATATATATGTCGTGTCCGTGTCCACTAAATTTTAAAAGTTAGCGTGTCCTTGTGTCCTTGTCCATGTCATATCGCGTGTTCGTGTTCGTATCCGTATCCGTGCTTCTGAGATCTTATCCTTTTGTTAAACATGTCCTTGTTATCAAGTCAAAAATCAAAGGGACTCACTAGCCAACGGAGAAGAGAACACCAGGTCAAAACTCGAAATGCATGAATTGACTACCTTTTGCGTTGTGAAACTGACAAGTTCGAGCTCACCTCAAAAGAACAAAGACTTGCAAATATAATTAATAAAAGTAAAATATGGTTGCTGCAGTTGCAACTTTCGTTAGCTTTTTTTAGTACGAAGGAAGATGCAACCGAGGGAAACAAAGTGTGGATCCCACAGCTCTTTCCCTAGATCTGCAATCACGAGCCTAATTATCCGGCGCTTTATCTTCAACTCATTTCACCCTTTTAAATGCTAATCTTTATGTCATTCACGCGTTACATGTCCGCTTGCCATCACCCCCACACCACATTCCTTCTTTAATTTGATCCTTAACATTTTTTTCAGAAAATAATAATAATGAATTAGGTCGTAAATGACAAATAAAGAACTATACGTATTGAAAGCCATGCATTATACTCTTTAACGAAGACCAGTTCGACCAGTGCATCCGGTATTGTGTACACTCATGTATCCTCTTACTTGCATAATGATTATGCTACCGAATTGTTCTGCCGTTAGACTTTTGTAGTAAAACATTCTAGCATTTCTTTCATTCCATATAACTTTCACTAGATATGTTATAACTAGGCTGAACAACCACTCGATTGTTGTGTAAAGATACATGATTTCATTACACCATCTCCTTGTAGAATCTCATCTTCCAGGTGCATCATGAATAAAGCATTAGTGTAATGCATACTTCCACGTACTATTGACAAATGCACATTAGAAAACAAATCTTCAGTACTTTCTTTAGCTTTCTGACAAAGAATACACCTATTAGGGATATTTAGGAATCTCTACAGCTTAATCACAGTTGGTAACTTATCTTTTATGGCTAGCCATACACAGATTGATGCCCTCGAATGAAATTGATTGTGCCAAATAACTTTGTGCCCGAGAATCTTGTTATAGTGTTTTTGCATAAACTTCTTGTAAGATTGGTTGTTAAACTTGTTATTTCTCGAATTCTTCCATATAATAATCTTCCTCTTTACTCAAGTTGGTGTGAACAATTTCTTCACAAATGGGTTTAGGGATAGAGCTTTGTATAAAGATTTGTTTGGCAACTAATGTATTAGCTACTGTTGCCTTTTTACCAATAACAAGTTTAAGACATTCCATTATTTTTCTAGTTATGAAGAGGAACAAGAGATGTCCAATTGTCAAACCAAAAATTGGTTTGCTTGCTATCTCCATTGAGATAAGTGAATTCATTCGTCAACAGTTTCCTAGTCTTTAGAATGGCTTTTAAGGTTGAACAATAAAAAGATTTAATCTTTATGGTCCATATGTTGCTATTTTTTATATAGATCTCATAAATCCATTTACATCAGAAGGAATGTTAGTCAATTAATAACCTCCATAACCTGTTGGATATCATAGCATTGTCCATTAGTTTGAGGGTCCCAAACCACCTTTATCTTTAGGTAAGCATACCTCTTTCCATTGATCCGAGCTCTCTTGACACTTTCATCATTGCCAGTCCAAAGAAACCCGCCACACATCATCTCTATTGATTTGATTACTCTTTTTGGTATATCAAAAAAAGCATTGATTGAATTTAGTGCAGATAAGATAAACACAGATCTTCTAGCTATAAAAAGTAATTTGGAACTCCAATAAGAGATTCTGCAATTGATACAGTTAAGAAGTTTATTGAAATCTCCATATCTATGGCTAGTAGCTAAAATGGGAATTCCTGGGTATAATATAAGAAGTATATGTAGTTTGAAACCAGTGGCAGTTTCAATGACAGATTGCTTATTTACAACAAATTTTGATGAATAAAAGCAACTCTTGGAACAATTGGTTTCCAATCTAGACATCTTGTTAAAAAATTTTCAAGCTTTCATAAGTGTTGATACAGAACTCTGATCATCCTTGGAAAGAAGTATGAGATCATCTGCAAAGCAAAGATTAGTAATTCTTAACTTCTTACATCTGGAATGAAATCTGAAATCTTTGGTTCTTTCCATTTCTCTCTTTAAGGTTCTGTTAAAAACTTCCATAACAAGTGAAAAGATGTAAGGTGATATAAGATCTCCTTGTCTAAGTCCTTTGGTGCTTTTGAAGGACTTACCAGGCTAACCATTCACTAGGGGTGTT